>QQSR01000125.1:0-57890 GCA_003664465.1 Trichophyton mentagrophytes
CGAGGTAGATGGTCCTAGGAAGTTGGAGGATTTCAATCTAACCAAACATACATTAAACTGTCTATTTATCTTGTTTTTCTGGTTTCCTTCTACTCAATATAATATATCCATGCTTATCCTTGGATGGCATATGTTTGGGCTTTCTGTCTATTAGAATTTCTATTTCAGGTTGACATACAAGGGTGGGAGCTTGATAATAACTTATAGGAAACAGAATACAGGCTGCTGAGACAGCAGCATGTAGTTAAATAGAACAATTTAGAGAAAACTAGGAGAGAAATAACCGTATGGGGAAACTGCCCAAATGCTATGATGCGATGATGCAATGAATCCAGGATAGAAAGCTTACATATCAATTTCCAGCTGTAGACAGAGAAATGAAACCAAGGTATGGACTAAACCCGAAATTCCAAGATAATGACAGTGAATATGTTAAAAAAAAAGAAGACAAAAAAAACATACTCGCCTTCCGAAGTCGCACTGAACGCCCATTGATGAACTCAACAAAAATACGCAATATATTCACATCCGCGTATAACCATATCCGGAAGTCTATGTTTATATATGTTCGATTGGCTCTTCAGGGAGAAGCGGCTCGCGGGTCTCTTCATCAAGAGAAGGTAGACAAGCCTTCAATGGTGGTGTAATGATATCATTGAAAAGGAAAGTTCCGTAGACAAGCATGGCGAAGCCAAGGACTTGTAGCCACTTGAAAGTCTCCCAGCCGAGACCGAGGGACACAAGCCAGATGAAAAGGGTTCTGGAAGTGTCGATAGTGCTTCGTGAAGTTGCAGACAGGGAACGTGTGACACTGAGACCGAAAAAGTTGAAACCCCTGCAAACAGTGAGTTAGTAAATGCGACGTCATCATCCCAAGCAGAGATGTATTACGTACCCGATACTGATCATGATGAGGATACTGGTCATAGCAACAGTCTTGTTGCCGGTCATGCTCCTCCATCCCTCGACGGCGTCAAAGTATCCAAGCCTGCCACTCTCAGTAACACCGACGGTAAAGTGCAAAATGACCATTGCCAAAGCAGTGACCGAGAACCCAAAGATTCCTTCCCAACCAACAACCTTCAATGGGTCCATGGCATATTTCTCAAGGATCCATTCCTCCAAAACGAACTGCGAGGCGGTGAATATTTGAGCGAAAGCAATCAAGAAAACACCTAGAACGACCCGGAGAGGGTCGACGTGCTTTTCAGCTGAGGTGATAATTTCACCGGCCCGTCTGATCAAAGTTGCAACTGCATCGGCGTCGCCAGGCACGATGTCCACCGGGGGTTTATGATGGTCAGGGAAGATGGCACCGGCCAGACCAACTAGAGCCACACCGAGAACGACGCAGACCAGGGCAAACCATTGGTAGAAATATAGCCTTCGTTTGAGGAAGACGACGCTGAACAGGCCGACGAACAGCACGAGGGCACCGCGAGTCATCTGGTAGATACTAGCAACAACAAATAGAAGACCGACATTCATCAGCGTAGTGCCGGTGATGTCACAGCAAGCTGGCAGAGCAAGAAGCAAGATCTTCGTTCCACTGAGTTGTGTCCTTGTATCCTCCTCAGCTTTATGTACGTCACCAGTCTCGTCATCAGCCTCGTCAGCGGTATCGATGGACTGGTACCCGTCTGTAAATAGTGGTGCGGCGGAGGAGAATCGAGGTGCGATGAAGCCCTTCCAGATATCGATGCAGAAAAGGACAAGCCAGCATCCCATTTCTCCCACGAACATCTGCAGTCTGTTTTCATAGTTAGTTATGAACAGAATGTCCTCAACAAAATCATCGTAGTTATAGCAAGGGAAGAGCGTACGTCTGGAGAACCGGCTGCTCAAAGGCAACCCGTTTGCTGGGATCCGGTGAGTCACAGTTCCTCACACATTGCATGTCCTATCACTTCTGTCAGTTATAGTTCTATTCAGCTATTCAGATCCGGGCAGGAGACCTACCTGATACTTGGTGAGGAGGGTATTGCATACCCCCGTCACCAACATCATGGTGACGAGGAAAGGAACAAGAGCCTTGGGGACCATGGTGGCTAGTTCTCCTCTGCTCCTCCAGCAAGTCTTTAATAAAATATAATAGTGGTCTGTGTTGTTCTTCTTCTTCTCCTGGCTGGATAGTACAGCCAAAAGAGAGCGAAGAGGCGGACGGTGGTGGTGATGGCGTGCTTGTCGAGGTTGCGGTCTTTGTTAACCGCCAGAGCTGGAGAAAGCTGGGGGTTGCGCCGAGCCTCGATCTTTCGGCACGCGACGAAATGTAGTGACGAAACTCTAACGCACCTGGGCAAGGGATGAATCACGTGATACAGGATAAGGTGATCAGCTGACCTGGGCGAGTGGACGCGCCAAGGAAGTTTAAATGGATAACGTCATAAAGTTGTCACGTGTAAATTATATTACGTAATACATATTCGATGCCTTCGCAGAGACAAGGGGGAGAGATCCGTTTTGGGTATCAAAAACAATTGATTCTTCTTGGAGCTAGTATACAAAATGAACAAGCGCACATCTCTGGTACATGGCAGATATTAGAAAGTGGTGGTTAACAAAATATCTTATTAGTCAGTATAATGGCCCTGTATAGCTCACCTGCCGGTATTAGCCCGTCTGCTCAACGAAACCAAGTAAACAAAAACCAGAACGCGGGCAGCATGATTAGTTAAACAAGTCTGGGCGAGGAAGTTTGTAGTATCAAAACCAAGGGAATGCAAGCAAGATATTAGTTATCGTAGTTAACGCAGTAATGATCGAGCTTGGAGGTATCAAAAGCACCCTAGACCAGAAACGCCTTGCTGTAATGAAGAATAAAAAAAAGAGAATTAGGGGAAGCCGAAGGGAGGCTTGCAGAAGCCATTTAAACCGGGCACGATATTGCAAAAAAAACAGTAAAAATTAAACCAAGAGGGAAATGAGAAGTACCCATCCTAACCAACGGAAGGAAAATTTTTTTTGATTTGCCAACCCCATTCCTCCGTTCCTGTCCCACCAATAAACCCAGGGTATTATTTCAACGAATCCAATTAACCGGTCCCTTTGAATAGCAATATAGTCTTTTATGCGGCGGTCAACACCAAAGCAAACGGAAAAGAAAGGGGGAGGGTAGAAAGAGCAAGGCGTGAAGAGCAAAAAGTAGAAAAGTGGATTGATGCCAAATTTAGATGGAGTAGATGGGCCGCTCAGGTCGTAGCTTGGAGGAGCTATCAGTAGGGTTGTCATTTAGCTCCATTGCGTCCCAGTTGACGCTTTGCCATCCATCGTTGGTAAGCATATCATCGTCTAGATGATCAGGAAGATTGTCCCAATCGAGAGGCATCCAACTATCCGTGTCGGTACCCATTTCTTCGTCCTTGATTTCACCATCTCGGGGAGTTTGCATCATTGCAGACGAGGCGGATGCTGGGGTGTCGTCTGGTGGCTGTTGGCGTGGGCCAGAGGAGGATTCTTTGGCAGGCGCGGCCTCAAAGAGCTCATCTGTAAGAGCTTGGAGACTCTCTGCAATGACATCGTCCACGGGGTCAGTGACAAGGCCGCAAGAGGTTTCGTCGCCTATATCGGTGAAAGCGGTGCGGATCATCTCTCGGGATATAGGGCTGTCGGACCAGGCGTCCTTAGTGGCGGCAGGTGCCTCGAGAGACGTGGTGGGTGCAGTAGCTTCCTTCTTATCCTTGCTTGCACTAGCGGAGCTCTTAAGAGTAGACGATTTTTCCTGCTGAGATGGTGAAGGCTTCATCGCTACCGAGCTCGGGCCAGCGGTAGCAGGCGCGGCCCTCGTATCGGCTCCATTAGGCTGGTTCGCGGCCTTGAAGACACCAAGACCAGCCTTGACGCTTTCAAGCAAGTAGTCAAGAGGATTTTCGATAGGTTCTTCAGCCGAATGCGTTTCCTGAATGTGCTGGTCCAACGTTGCTTGGGATGGGAAGCCTCTGAAGCGCTGTGAACAGTCGCTGACTTTACATCTGAACACTTGTGCTGGTGGAGTTGCGTTCTTAGTAGTGGCCACTGGTGTAGTCGCAGGGGGAGTGGCCTTGAGCTGCTGGTTCTTGCTGGCAGGAGATTTGTTGGTTTTAACCGGCGAGTCGTTGGCAGCCCGCTTCATCTTGCGTTTCTTCGTCTCCGGGATGACAAGGTTATCTTTGGTTACCTGGTGGGGACCGTAAGCGCGCGGGATGCCTTGTGGGGATATGGCGCCGATCTGATATGGCGGCTGTCGGGTAGTGGGGGCGGTTGGCGGGATGGGGGTTTGAGATTGTCCTCGTCTGGCGCGCTCTTGTTGCTCAAGCTGCTGGAGATTCACTGCGTTCAAAGGTACGTTGGGTGTCTGTGGGCTAGCAGTGCCTCTTCCATTAGCGGCTGAAGGAGCTTGCTGCGCATGTAAGAGCTGAGGCTGTGTCTGCTGGGCTTGCGCTTGTTGCATCTGCATCTGGATTTGTTGCTGCTGTTGCTGCTGTGTCTGCTGCTGCTGTTGTTGCTGTGGCTGTTGAACTTGCTGAGGTTGTTGCATTCCCTGCTGGTTTGGTGGATTTTGTCGACGGGAAAACATGAGCACGTAACAGCGTTGGATAAAAATCAGAGCATTGTTAATGAAATCAGGCTTGCAAGTAAGCTGGTCGGCGACGGTCCAGTCATTGGGTTTGAATTGCTTCATTAACTTCATCCTCTAGTGAATAGTTAGCGATTGCATCATCTCAAAAGAAAGAGGGTGAGGAACAGATAAAAGAATATAAGATATAGGACGTACCATTTGCAACAGCATTCTCAGGGAGCGATCCTGCTCCCTGAATTTGGCAAACCAAATAATCAATGCATCCAAGTTAGCAATCATATCAACTCCCTCTCTAAGCTGCTGAGATGCAGTGGCGTATTCGTCAGGAGTCATGGGTACAGGAGTAAATTCGGTATCATTCCGAACTTCGGCTTCATAGGCTCGCTTAATAGGCTCGGGAAGCCGAGACCAAGCTTCAGCAGTAGCCTCTCTCGTGCGTCGATGAGTTAAGTTGGGCATTTGAGGCTGGCCTTGAGGCTGGCCTTGAGTTGCCAATTGCGCTTGGCGGCGAAGATGCGCTTCAACCTGAGCTCGTTGTTGAGGGTTCATGGCTGCAAGGTTCATAGGATTGAACTGTGACATGGGGATAGGCATTGGCCGAGCGTTGGGATTCAGTTGAGAGTTAGGGTCCATTGCGCCAAGTCGTGCTTCGGTGTCAGACGGGTTGGGCCGTTTCAAACCCTGAGGCGGAGCGGGGACAGCAGCGGGGGCAGGGGCTGGCTTTGTAGTTGGAACGGGTCGCTGTTTAGCTGACGGAGGAACAGTTGTGGGAGCTGCTGTGGGCTTGACCATGGGCTGGGTAGTGTTTGGTTGAGAGATGCCCGGTTGCATTGGACTAGAGGAGATGGGTGGTTGCATGTTTTGCAGCTGCGACTGTTGCAGTTGCTGCTGCTGCTGCTGAGAAGTTGGAGGATATTCGGGGAGGGCTCCCAGGCCAACGTTTTGCATAGGACCAGCCTGTGATTGCTGCTGCGTTGGTTGCTGCTGTTTCTGCTGCTGTTGCTGTGGCATGAATCCCTGAGCCTGTTGCAGCTGAGCCTGATTTTGGCCCAGTTGGGCGTTGCGGAGCTTGAGGAGCTGTTTCTGTCGGTTTTTTTCTAGAATAATTCTCAACGCTTCATCACTAATCTTCTGCGCTCGTGCACCTAGCTGTTGCCGTGCCATATGTACGTCGTTCATGGTGACAGGCCGCAAAAGTCCAGGTGGGAGCTGGCCTGGCTGGCCTGGTTGACCAGGCTGTTGGGCGAGCTGTCCCATCTGCCCTGGTTGTTGCCCTGGCTGGGTGGTTCCGGGCCGTGGCTGGAAACCCTGCTGGTTGAACCCTGGAGCGGGTTGCTGAGCATTGGCATTCTGCTGTTGTTGAGCTGGTTGCTGGGGTTGCTGTTGCGGCTGCTGGGGCTGTTGCGGCTGCTGGAAGGGTGACTGGAGCTGATGAGACATGAAGTTCTGTCCATGTCCCTGCGCAGCTAGTTGTGCCTGTGCCTGTGCCTGCGCCTGTGCTTGAGCTTGAGCCTGAGCTTGAGCCTGAGCTTGAGCCTGGGCCTGTGCCTGTGCCTGTGCCTGTGCTTGAGCCTGAGCCTGAGCTTGAGCCTGGGCCTGGGCCTGAACCTGTGCTTGGGCTTGAGCTTGGGCCTGGAATCGAGTAGCGAACTCCTTCTGCAAGCCATGGTAATGCATTCTCTGGTACGCAAGCAGTTTCGGCAATGTAAGCTGGCCCATGGCCTGAGGATTCTGGCTAGCCCACTGTTTGAGTTGACCCCATGATTTGATGACTTTGGGGACAGGGGGAGGATTTGGCAGCCCTGCCATACCAGCGGATATGACACTTGGAGGGAAAGGAACACGGTCCATTTCACGTATTTGATCCTCGGAAAGTTCCCGGGAGACCTGCTGCATATACTGCTGACGGGAGAGGTCTGCCTGAGACTGGGGTTGGGCCTGGGGTTGAAACGGCGACGATTTAGCGTGCTGTGTGGGTTGAGATTGCGGCATGCCAGGCTGTGGCTGCTGCTGTGATGTTTGTGGATGCATGGGTACTCCACCGGGGCCCATGAGATGTTGTTGCATGCCCATAGCATTGTTGCGCATGTTCGGGTCCGCGCCGAATTGCAGGCCTTGATTGAGATTCTGAGGAGGTTGATTTGGGTCGACGGGCTGTTGCTGGGGTGGTTGACCTGGCTGAGGGACCTGGTTCTGCCCGGCCACGCCTAGTTGGTTCGCACGGTTCTCATTGGCCGCCTGTCGGAGTCGTAATTGTTTGGTATAATTTTCGAGAAAAGCATTTGCGTTCTGCGGAGACATTTGTGAGAGCTGGTCGCGGATATGCTGGGGGAAATTAGGAGGAATTATAGGACGCGCTGCTCCGCCGGGCTGGGGCGGTTGTTGCTGCGGAGGTTGACCGGTGGGATTAGCGCCCATAGGCATGGTAGGAGTTGCTCCTTGAGGTGGTAGCTGCTGTGCTATCTGAGATGGCTGGTTTGGCTGTGAAGACATGGCTAACTGGTTGTTCATGCCAGCTTGGTTCCGTGCCTGGTCAGGCTGCAGCTGGAACTGAGGACCTTTGCTCATTGCGTTTTGTTGCTGTTGCTGTTGCTGTTGCTGCTGCTGTTGCTGTTGTTGCTGCTGCTGTGCAAGGAGCGCTGGGTTCATAGTCGGCCTACTTCCTGGTTGCTGCTGTTGCTGCTGCTGCTGATGGTTTTGGAAGCGCTGCTGAGCCTGAGCTGCGGCAAACTGGGGGTTGAGCATAGTAGCATTTGGAGGATTGGCAGTCGCAGGGACCACAAGCTGACCTGCCTCTTGCGAACGCAGACCATCTTCCTGTTGCCCCTGGATCTGGTCGACACTGCCGTTAAAAGCAAGCTCTGGCTGGCTGATGGGTATGTTGTGCTGCTGCATCCCCATCATGGGCTGGCCTCCCATCTGGGCCATCATCGCGGCCTGCTGTGCGGGATCCATACCACCTGGCTGCTGGCCGTGGCCAGCCAAGCCCATGCGTTCCAGCCGCCGTCTCCTAAGCTGGGCGAGGGCCTGTGATCTGAAGACGTGGGCAAGGGGATCTATTCTCTTTTGGGCAAACATCTCCTTTTGCTCTGGAGGCATGTTCTGCAGGCTCATCTTGATCTTTTCGAGGTTTTCGGCGGAGGTGTTGCGGGCCATCTGGTCTGCCAGAGCGTTGACATCTTGAAGTTCATTAGGTGCGAGACTGCCCAAGTCCTGGAGCATACCGAGTCCCTGACGTGGCTGCTGCTGCTGCTGCTGTTGCTGCTGCTGTTGCCGGGCAAGCTGCTGCTGGATGAATGGCGAGGCCTGACTCTGCTGAGGTTGCATATGTTGGAGGTTCATACGCCCATTTGGCACCTGACCGGGGAGTGGTGAGCCCTGCATTGGTTGCTGCGTCTGCGGCTGTTGCTGTTGCTGTTGCTGCTGTTGCTGTTGTTGTTGCTGCTGCTGACGCTGTTGCATTGCAGCAAGCAGATTCATTTGCGAAGGGGGAACTTGCATGCCTCCATTCTGCTGCTGTTGATGTTGCTGTTGTTGTTGTTGCTGCTGCTGCTGGTTTGCATGCTGCATCATGCCATTCTGCATCATCATGGCCTGCTGCAGTCGAGATTGATGGATTGTATTGTGTTTCTCATTCACTAGGCGTTCATAATCGGCCTACGGAGGCGTTAATTTTCCCACTGTTGCCATAAAAGAGGAGGAGGAGGGAGAAGAAGAAGAAAAGGAAGAGGAAGAAGTGGAATAGGAAGAAGAAGACGGTCTACCTGCTTGTTGGCCTCCCGAAAGGTCTGTTCTTCGAATCTGAGGCCCGCAGTGATGGTCTTGCCGACTTCGCAGAGTGGTTTTGCTAGACGGAGGGCGGATATGCTGCAGTCGCGGAGAGAAGGAAGTGTGAGCCTTTAGGAGTTTTCTGACGAGCGAGCGAGAAGAAGTGGGAAGAGGACCGAACCACGGTACCGCGCACCAACGCCCGGCCAGTCATGTCGTCATCTACCATGAGAGAGCAGATGAATAATAGCAGTCAAACACAGAAGAGTGACAACAGTGACTGGCCGGGCCGTAGGGTTTTATTGTTATTTTTTTTGGGAGGAGGGAGAGGGAGAGAGGAAGTACGCACATAGTCATGGCCTTGAGGGCGCGTTCTCGCACGGGGAAGGCCTCTCGCCAGCCGGTAAAGGGTCCCTGGGGCTGCAGCGCCTGCACCACGAGCTTGTAGAGGGCCTGGTTGTCTGGTTTCTGGACAGGCTGCGGCTTCGCGCCGGCCGCGGGCGAGGACATCTGGTGGAAGGAGTTCATGGTGAGACGGGCAGCAGGAGGAGGCGGTGGAGGAGGAGGAAGAGGAGGAGACGGTGGTGAGACCGGGCGATGCGAGCGGGTGCCAGCTGCATGGACAAGAGAGGCCGTCGAGGTCAGGGCGGGCTGGGTCGAGCTGGGTTGAGCTGGCCTGGCGCTGGCGATGTTGAATGCAGGAGGAGTCGTGAGAAGTCGTGGGAGTCGTAGATGTAGACGTAGACGTAGAGGAGGAGGAGGTTGAGGTGGTCGAGGCGGACGAGGATGGGCGAAGGTGAAACGGGGCTTGCTTGGGCTGGGCGTTTTGAGGCGTCTCTGTCAGCGCCGGTCAGGCGCCAGTCAGGTAGAAGAAGAAGACTAGATATGATATAGAAGGAGAAGAAGATAGTAAAAGAAGAAGAAGATGTAAAAGAAGAAGAAGAAGAAGATAAAGAGTATCTTGCGTGAATGCTGAGTCTTTCATCTGCTCACTCTCAGTCTCGCTGCTTTCACTCTCTCACTACTGGTTGCTGCTATCATTCACTGCTATCTCTCTCTGCTGTCTCTCTCTGCTGTCTCTCTGCTGTCTCTTACTCTTCCTCCTCCTAATACTCCGTAATGACCGTTTCATCTGCAGCCTCAGCTCTTCCTGCGCCGTCTTTCTCCCCCTTATTAAGCCTGACTCTGCCTGCTGCTGCCTCCCTGGCCGCTGCTTCTCCTAGCTCGACCTCCTTTTTCTCTTCCTTTCCAGCGACGCCGACTCCGACTCCGACTTTAACTCCCTCTTTAACCCTTTTTATCTGCTTAATCTATTTAATTCTTTATTTTCTTCGATAAAAAGCAAAAAAGCGACTCCAGAAATTCGATATCACGTGATGGAGATGAGCTTCAGGTTTTCCCTTTTAGGAAATATAGATCTCCTTTCTTCAACCTCGACTTCAACCTCGACTTCAACAACATCTACTGCTATATCACTGCTGTATCAACATCTATTGCTTGAAAGCCTGATAGATGGACTGATGGCGACGCCGGCCAGCTCGAGCGTGTTCGTGGCGCTCTCGCTCGCGGCCATCAGCCTGCTCGTCCTCGCCCTGCTGCGGCGCTTCCTGCCCCTGCGCGCGACTCCGGCCTTCGTCGTGCTGCCCGTCTTCCTCGCCCTCGCCCTGCCCGCCAGCACCGTCCTGCTCGTGCCCATCGACCTCGCCTCCAGCCCGCCAGACGGCCGCGCGCCTGCCGGGATATGGCTCTCCTCCCGCCTCATGCTCGTCTTCTGGCGCATCGCCTACTGGCTCACCTTCGTCCTCACCTGGTAGGCACTTATACTTGACACTTACCCTTGACACTTATACTTGATGCTATGTTCTTATGCTGACTGACTGTACAGGGCTATTCTACCGTTTCTCGGGGAGTATCTCGACTCCGGCCACAGGTCGCCCCGGGAACGCATGCTCTACTCCCTCCGCTCCAACGCCCGGTACCAGCTCATCGTGCTCTGCTCCGGCCTGCTGGGCCTGATATACCTTGCTCTCACCCATGAGCTGCGTTTCTCCTCTCTCCGGGGCCTGGTCATGGCCCTCGCCTACGCCTGGGGCCTGGTGCTGGCCATATACCTGCTCGGCCACGGACTGGTCGCCCTGCCTCGCAAGATGTGGCGGGCTGCCTGGACGGGCAACAGGCTGCGCAGGCTGCAGCAGCGGGCGGTCCGGGTGCATGATGCGCTTGTCGAGGCTGGCGGGAAGCTCGAGGAGCTCAGGAGCTTGGTCTCTCTACTGCGGCGGAAGCGTGGGCTCAGCCTCGAGATGCAGGAGTGGGTGGACGAGCTGGTTGACGCCGTTGCTGCTGCTGGACAGGGGCAGGATGTGCGACGAGGGGCCTCTGCTGCCGTTCAGAGTCTGCAGAGCGAAGGGAGGGCTTCAGTGCCGCACGTCATTACTGACCGGTACATGGCGGGCCTGACTAGAGACCTCTACCGGGCCAGACACAAGCATGCCAGATACGCGGATGCCTGGTCCCGTCTTGTCCGCGAAGCACTCGACTGCCAGACCATACTGGACGCAGCAACATCGAAGCAACTGGTCTTTGACTCTCGCTCGTCGTCGTTGTCGTCGTCTTTGTCTGCTGGCTTTGGTCCTCTGTTGACCCCCTATCTTCGATATTTGTTATATACCCACCTCCTACCGGCCGTCTACATCTGCCTGGCTGCCGTCTTCGCCTGTCTGTCCGTCTGCATCCTCTGGTCAGAGCTCGTCCGCACATTCTTCCCCTTTCTCTCCATCGTTGCCCTCACGACGCCTTCGTCCGAGCCGGTGGGCTTCCCTTCTCAACTGCTCGCCTCTGTCTGGCTTCTCTACCTCTGTGCTGCCGCGGGGACAGGCATCTCAGACGCCCAGGTATGGGGTAACCGGGCCCTTGTTCCACGCAACACCTACCACGAGTCTGCCTGCTGGTACGCCGGCCAGGTCGCCCGACTCACCGTCCCCCTAGCCTACAACTTCCTCACTCTCTTGCCCACAGACCTCCAACTACGGACGACCTTCTACGACTTCCTGGGCAAGGGAATCAACCTGACCCTGATCGGAGAAGGCTTCGACCTGTTCTTCCCGCTGTTCATCCTCTTACCTGTTGCTGCCACGGCGTTCAACCTCTACGGCAAAGTCAAGGGACTGGTCGGTCTAGGCGACATGGAGATCTACGACGAGGACGAGGAAGACACCCCGTCTGGCTTCGGGACTGGTGGGTGGCGGGAGGGCCGTTCCCTCATCGAAACGGAGTTGAATGGACCAGGGTACCTTGGCCTGTCCAGCACCAGCAGAACCCCCAGGAGCAGCAGCACCAGGACGGCCGCTCACCGAGCCAACCTGCCCGACACCCTGCCACGCTACCGAGATGCACCACCGCCAGCAAGAAATACTGCTGCTGCTGCTGCTCCCGCACACACTCCTGCCTCTACCTCTGCTCCACGGCCGGCAGACGGAGAGGAAGAAGAAGAAGAGGAAGACGAGGGATTCTTCCAGTCGTTTGCCCACCGTGTCCGCAACACCATCGACACCGCCAGCACACTCAAGTGGCTGCAGGACGTCGACGCAGGTTTCAGGCGGCCGCGGTGGATGGGCGGCACCGACGACGGGGATGCTCCTGGCCCCTCCTCCTCCACCGACTCGTCTGCCTTTGCTAGATGGTTCGGCGGCGGCGGCGGTGGTTCGGGTGGAGTGCGGCTCTAAGCTGGCTTCCCTTGCTATACGAAGGCCTCCTTTCTCTCTCTCTCACTCTCTCTCCCTCTCTTTTCACTCTTTCATTTCCAGCGATCATCGTATAACAAACACACTGCATTTGCACGGCGTCTTCTTCTTCTTCTTCTTCTTCTTCTGCTACTCTTGTTAATATATATACATATCTACATATACTATCTTCCTATTGATAGAAATGCGCACGACGGGCGCCACCGCAGAGCCGCATGTGTTATTCGTAGATTCTTCTCCTTCTCCTTCTTCCTCCTCCTCTGCCTGCTGGGCATGCATGCAACGCTTCATACGTGTCTCGCCGCTACTTGACTGTCGATAATTGAATTCACGCAGCCGTCGCCGGCCTTCTTGTCTTCTTTCTTTGCTTCTTCCTCTTCGTCTTCCTCTCTGTCATCTGCTTCGTCGCTCTCCGTCTTTCCTGCGAGCAAACCGCGAGATCGCCGCGAGCTACTCTGGGTCCCCGCCGTCGCCGTCGCCGTCGCCGTCGCTTTCATTGGCATCTCGCTCGCCTGCATGTCCAACAGCTAGCGTCCCTCTATCTACCCTTGCATCCTCTTCTCCTCCTCTTCTTTTTCTTCCTTTTTCTTTCTCTTCTTCCTCTTCTTCTTTCTCTTCTTCTTCGTTGTCGTCGCCGTCGTCTTTGCTGCCGCAGTCATCATGGCCTCCCGCCGCGGCCACCGGCGAAGCGGCCTCTGGGCCACCCCCCTCGACCACGACCTCTACGCTTCCTCCTCCTCCCCTTACTACTCCTCGCCCGCGCCCTCCTCCCCCTTCGATCCCTACGCCTACGGCTACGCTGCTCACTTCGACCGCTACGGCCCCGGAACCCCTAGCAGCAGCAGCAGCAGCAGCAGCAGCAGCAGCAGTAGCAACAACAACAACAACATCGACAACTACTACCTGACGACCCCGCGGGTCTACAGCAACGGCGACATCAGCCAGGCCGAAGCCCACATGCGCGCACAACAGCTGGCTGCTCCCTCTCCAGAGGACGGCGAGCTGCCGGACATCCTCATCTTCAAGTACCAGAACGAGTCCTGGAGCTTCGAGTTTCCTGCCTTCTCCATCGACGACGACCGGCTGTGCGTCAGCGACATCCGACGGCTGGCCGGCCAGACCCTCAACATCGCCGACATCAGCAGGATAAAGCTCATGTACAAGGGCCGCCTGATGACCGACGACGCTGCCAGTGCAAAGTCGCAGGGCCTGAAGCAGTTTTCCGAGGTCGTTGCGATCGTCATGCCGGGCTATACTGAGGGTGTCTACGGTGGGAGCAGCGGCTTGATCGACGGATGGCGCGAGGCTCAATTGATTCCCGTCTCTGACAGCGAGGAAGACGAGCAGCAGCCGTCCCTGCGGCCACCACCACCGCCGCCGCCGCCGCTACGGAAGTCACAGCAGCAGCAGCAGCAGCAGCAGTCGTCGTCGTCTGCTTCACGGCCACGACGGCCGCCAAAGGTCAAGATCGAGGTCAGAGACGACGATGAATCAGAGGACGAGAGGTACTACTTCAAGCCGTCGCCCGTTCGTCGAGGCCGGTCACCACCCAAGTATGTCCCCCAGGAACGAAGGAAGTCTGTACGCCGCGAGCGCAAACCAAGAGACCCGTCGCCTGTATCCCCTGATCGAAAGCCCCGGCGGCGACCAGTACAGCAGCAGCAGCAGCAGCAGCAGCAGCAACAACAACAACAACAACAACAACCTCCTGTGCAGCCAGTCCAGCCAGTGAGAGAGCCCGCGTCGGCTAAGGAACCTATATCTCCCCGGGAAAAGATCTACGCTCGCCAGACCCGGCCGCCATCACTTCCAAAATCTAAATACCAATACCCAGCTGTCCCTCCGTATCCATCCCCGCCTCCAGCACCCTATGACCCGCTGCCAAACATCTGTCGGGAGCCACGGCCATACGCAACCTCTCATCCTTCGCCCTCGGTCAGCAGCACCGTCAGCTCATCGACCTACACCTCAGACTCGGCGTCTACGGCTGCCTCGACAGCGGCATCTGTTTCTCCCACTGTGCCCACATCCATACCTGCTGCTGCCAAACCAAAACCAAAACCAAAGGCCAACAAGGCATACTCTGTGCCTAACCGGCCACCTACCCCCTGTCCTCCCTTCCTAGCATCCCACTCTACATCTGACAAGCTCACCATCTTCGAGACCTATGTAAATGATAAGCTGATACCGCTGTGCACTCGGTTCATCATGCACCCACCCGCAGACATACGAGCGCAGAACAAGGAGCAGCGCAGGCTAAGCGAGGCGATGGAGCGTGTTCTCGCCAGGGCAGACGAGATTACCGTTGGTTCGTCTCGGCCACTGAGAGACCGCAGGAAGGCTGTCGTGCAGATGGTTCAGCGCTTCCAGACCAGGATCGACGCCATGATCGTCCCTGAGTAAGGTTCGGTTGGCAAAAGAAAAGGAGGATCTATGGGGTAATTTGATATTAATGCTGGAGTTGGGTTGGCAGTTTAATCCAGGGGTGCATTTTGATAGATAGATGGCATGGCATGGCATACCATGATATGATATGGCATGCCATGGTACGAAGTTACGAATCCTCCCCCCCCCCCCAAAAAAAAGAAAGAAAAAGACATTTACACGACGTGATGACTACTACTTTCTATCTACTCTTCTCCTCTCCTTTCTTGTCTCCTTACCGTCTTTATTTGCTTCATCATGTTCCATCCTATCTCCTACTTCGATGATGCCTGTCAATGCTGTCACAAGGGGGAAAAAGAATATCCAAGCCAACTTTGCATCAACTGATATGATTGATATTCATTTGTCTTCGAATTCTCTAAGCAATACATGCTTCAACCTAGCCATACTCTACTTCTGGCCTTGCTGGCTTTCCTGCTTCTGATGACCGCTGTCACTCTGCCCTTTGTCTGTTGCATTCGCATTTTTGTCGTCCTTGGATTGCTTCTGCGAGTTCGTGTGGTCTCCTCCAGGCTTAAGAGCTTCTTATTAGCCATCTCACACTTTTCAATACATTTTGAATACTGATATCGAAATACTTGGATAAAGCGTCCTTACCTTGGAAGACGTAATGCGGGAGATATCCTCCTCGCTAACTGGGATGACGGGCATGTTGTTTTGCTTATGGCAAGGCTATATTATCTGCATCAAATGACCAAATTGTCCTTTGTAGGATGACTTTGATGCCGTCTTAAATGTTTGTTATACGGACTGCCATTTTCGGTGGCAAATATGACGTACGTAGATTGGCAGCTTTTCTGGCAGGCGTGAACAATGCAGCAATAATGTCAACAAACAAACGGTCATACAGACGATCCTTCTGTATCCATCTAAGCTCCCAGTGTTGGCTGGCTGGGTCGTGGTTCAGCAGTGTATTATAACTGTAGTAATATCGTTGTCGAGCTTTTCTCTTCCTGTATATCATCTACTGTCAGCCAGATTCACCTCTACCATTCATAATTCAGCTAGTAGCTCTCAGCTATCTGAAGATATGAATCAACACCTCTCACGCGAAATCGGCCGGGGCCAGAATCTCCTGTACGTCGCACCTCGACGTCGGGAAATACACGGATCCCCGAGAGGGAGTGTTGCTATGCTATACTCCAAAGGCGCCCCTGGAATCTTTCTGCTACTCGCAAAACCCAACTTCACCACTCGTCCCAGCGTCATAATGCGTCACCGGGATCCAGACTCTGAAGCAAGGGTATCAGAAACATTCCTACAGAGTCCCAGTAATATATTCAGGTTGATGCCTGTCAGTCTTATGCAGATGATCATCAGGAACTTGCACATAATCGATGCACTCCATTTCGGCCTTACTTGCACCGACGCCTGGTGCGCAGTATGGCCTACCCTCAAGAAGTTCAGCCTCAGTTCTCTGGGTACCTGGGCGGGTACACCCATATTCTGTGGTGCAGAGGGAACAATGGAGTTAGAGAGTTATGGCCCATCCGAGCCGCCTACGGGAGACAACTACATGCGGGACATAAACAGACTACTTCAAGGTCGGGCATCCGATCGGATCCGTCCGAGAAGGCGGTCTGCATTCTTGCCGGTGCCCATCCGGCAACAGATGATGCCAGACCGATCAAATGGAACTAATCCAAACCAACCGAATGGCCTACCGAATGGCCTACCGAATGGCCTACCGAATGGCCTACCGAATGACTTATCGATTGAATTTGAGGTGTCGAATGGCCGTTTATTAATTGGCGTGTTGGACAGTGTATCGCATGGTCAACGTAATGGCCTATCGAATGGTCAACCGAATGGGACCAGGGCAGAAGAGCCGTCACAGCCGATCATGGGCCGTGTTAACACCAATACTCCGCGCCGAACAAATAGACGTAGTAGTCGTCGTGAGCAGCGGAACGCAACTTCTAGGCCGAGATCATCGGAACGTATTCGACGGTCAATCAATAGGGACTACCAAGACCTGCCTAATATAATTGATTTGAGCCATCCATATGGCGATCATCCAAGCCAGCCGAATGGGGTTACCGGTAACCATCCGAACGGTATCCGTTCAAACCAACGAGCTGGGGCTAGCTGGGTCAGTACAAACGGTGTCTTTTTAACCCAACAGAATTATAGGGATGAAATTCGACGAAATGGACGACACTCCCAAGGCTTTATTGGGAATATGCCACATTTGGTGAATGGGGTGAATGGGACGAACGGGACGAACGGGACGAACGGTGTGAACGGGGTGAATGGAGTAAACGGGACGAACAGGATGAACGGGACGAACGGGGTAAATGGAGTGAACGGGGTAAATGGGAATGATCCAGAACAGCCGTCGGACTCTAGCCTACACCGGGAATCGACAGTAGAAGCACTTTCAACCCTCGTTCACCAGGCCTGGGCCTTTTTCAAGCAGACCAGAGATGTAATCAACGATTGCTTACCTCCTGATCTCCGCATGCCAGCCAATGCATATATCAGAACCGGCGCCTACTACCCGGTTGACCTGTTGACTATCATCAACCCTTGTCCAGTGAGCCTCTACCGCACCGAGCCCGGCGACGAGTGGATCCTCAGAAGCCTGACGGCGCGCCAGTACGTTCGATCAACCTCCATTGCCTTGCATCCTGGATATATCAAAGGACCGTTCATCATGGGCATCGGCTTTGGCGAGGTCATCTTCGCCATGACCGTGTGGACTAGTACGAGCAGGGGCCGCTGGGCTGGCCATAGCCTAGATATCATTCTTCTAAGCCAGCTGGAAGAAGAAGAAGACAGCGGAGATTGGGAGGACGTAGGAGGCTATGTCAGGCAGTTCATGCACGAGTCCTTCAGGATGCATTATGGCGTGAACTGGCAGGAGGAGGCTGTGAAGCTTGCGTGGTAAACCATGGATTGTCTAGATGCTAGACCCCTCTTTGTATATCATAGGCTGATATCGTTATCCTGACTCTTCGTAGCTGGGTATAAGATGGAAGATTGGACGTAGCTAGAGAGGTTCGTTTTGTACTTGTAGACGCGCATGAAGTCGAAATATGCCTAATCGGGACGGATGAAGATTTTGCCGCCAGACGCGATTAGCGACCTAAGAAACAGCCTGAGGCCGCCACGACGAAGAAGCAGAAAGATAGCGAAGCAGAAAGGCGCAACGAAGGCAAAGCGAAGATCTACTGCGAGAGAGACAGACACAGCAGCAGGCGAACCCGCTGGAGGCCTGCGCCGACGCTCCATCCACCGACCAGCTTGCCGTCACTCGTCCTGCAGATGCATCGCCAGCAGCTTCGACACTGAAACAGCGCGCGCGACTTCTTCTCCGCCGCCCAAGTGTAGACGAGGTTCGAAGAGGAGTTAAAGACGGCGAGAACAAGGCCACAAGATGCCGGAGTCGAGTGCGCTGGGCGAGCTGTTTATCGAAGGGCCGTCGGACCCTGATGCGCAAGCTACCGTCACGGACTTCATCGACTACACAGAATACCTCCCCTCAGACCTAGTCCGCTCGCTGACCTTGATTCGCGGCCTCGACGAACGGTATGTGAATGCGACAGCTTCTGTCCATGAGCTTACAAAGGTCTATGGCCAGCTCCCAAACCTCCCCGCAGAGTCTCGCCCCCAGCCGCATATTCTACGCAAGCAGATATCAGAGCAGCTACGGCGCGCAGTCAACACCCGTGAATCGGCCTATGCAGAGTCCTGCCGTCTCTACGATCTTGTGGACCACTACGTTGATCGCCTCGGGAGTATAAAGTCTAAGCTATGCACGATACTGGCGAACCTAGGCTCAGTGAAGGACGAAGAGGCTGCTACCGAGAAGGGACCAGGAACCGCAGAAGGAGCTGGTACAGCACCCAGGATCACCCTTCGTGTGGACGGCCAGAAGGCTTCGGGGGCTACTCGTCGCCAGGATACGGCAGCACAGAAAAAGTCAAGGAGCCAGAAACCTGCTGCTCTTAAGACTGGCGCTGCGCTGCCAGAAAGTCCAGCAGTAGCCGGCCCATCCCTTAATCTGCCCCTAGATCATGCCTTGGAAAAGACAAAGAAGGAAAAGCAGCCCAAGAAGCAAAAGTCGGCTCAGTCTACGAATAAATCAGCTGCCGATGCAGCTAAGACAGCGCCAATTTTGGAACCACCTCCCGAGGATGCTGTGATTGGTGGTGAGTATCGGCCATGGCTACGATTAACAGAATGGGAAATGGCACGACTACGGAAGAAGATGAAGAAGAATATAGTCTGGCAGCCTAGCGATGTTATGATACAGCGAGAACTGGCCCTGGGATCTCGTGGCTGGGAAGGGTATCTAGCCGCCAAACAAAAGGCCGAAGAAGAAGGCACCGAGTTTGTGGATTGCGATGATATCATGAACACCTATTCCCCCAGCGTACCCGCCTTCAAGGGTGCTGGAATGCCGCCGCAGCTAAGGAATGAGGAAAATAAAACCGTTCTCAATCGAGGTATGAAACTCAACGAAGCCAAGAAGCAGAAGCGTGAGAGTCTGGCTCGGGAACAAGCCGCTGCCCTGGCCGCTGCGGAAGCGGAAATGGCAGCCAAACGTCTTGGAAATATTGGATCTACCTTCAAGAATCTGTTCTCCAGTCCTGTGCAACCGTCACAGACTCCGGCTCCCACACTACCAGCTCCATCTGTGCCGCCTGCTGCTGCTGATAGTGTCCAAAACACTGGACCTTCAAGCAATAATGCCAACAGCAGCAATAATATTAATAATGCCTCTTTAGCTAATGATTCAACAGCTACGCCTAGGCTGAAGATAAAACCGAGTACGTCCAAGAAGAGGAAGCATGACGAATTAGTTGATGCTGTACCTTCTGGACAAGAAAAGGGAAGTTCAAGACCTACATCTGCTGGAGCCAGCCCATCGACCAAATCTGCCCCCAAAAGGCTACAGCTCACAATGCCCGCTTCTGAGACCCAGCCTCCTGCCACTGGGGCGAAGAAGACTGCTAAACCTACAATATCACTGAAACTTCCCGTCCTTCCACCCAGGCCAGGCTCCAAACTATCTTCCCCCATGACTTCCCCTGCCGAGCCAAAATCGGCCGTTGAATCCTCAACCCGCCGGCGTTTATCCAGTGTCTCCAAGGCCGTACGCAGTGCTACTCCTCCAGCGGTAGCTAGGACATCCTCCCGTCGCCGCTCAATTACATCCGGATCGGTTGATTCTACAACCCGCGATCGCCTCCGACGTAAGAGCACAACTCCAGCCATCAAGGACCTCTCTACTAACCAAACAGCCACCACGACCGCTGCAGGGGCAGCAGCCGCTCCTGCAGTAACGGCAGCCGGACGGCGCAGCAAACGGCCTGCGCCTGGTCCTGTGACAGCCGGGGAGAACGGAGGCTCGGCAGTCAGCATAGGCAAACGAAAAGCCAAGCCAGCAGTCAAGAAGAAACGAGACCAAAAGGACAGTAATATATCGTCGAAGGCTGAGGATATCCGTATCGATGAGGATGGCGTGGTTGAAGAGATTGATCCTAATGAGCCACGGTACTGTCTCTGTGGAGATGTGAGCTTCGGAACTATGATATGCTGTGAAGACGATGATGTGAGTGACGTCGAACGAAGTGTTGTTGCTTGTTTGCTAAGTGTGTCGTTTTTCGTCCTGTCATCTGTTTCCTCTTTACTTCTGCATTCTTTTCCCCGGCGTATCTTCCTATTTGACAAAAGTTTCTTCTGTTTCCCCTTCTGTTGAGATTCTTATGAGAGGGAACATGCTAACCCGGCATTTACATCTAGTGCGAGACGGAGTGGTTCCACCTTGACTGCGTTGGCCTACCCGAAGTCCCTAGCCGTCTGGCTAAATGGTACTGTCCTGAATGCCGCAAGAAGCTAGACAAGATACCTTTAGATGGCATCGTGCGTAACGGTGGCCGACGGTAAAAGGTGAATTGGCCATAATAATAATAACAACAACATAGTCGATCTTTCATATTCTATTTCTTTCAATTTTCGTTTCATTCTCGGTTTACTGGTATGGGATTAAAGAGGAGGCGAGCCATGGTTCTTTAGCATCTTGCTCTTGGGGAGTTGGTGTGTTCATTTATTATGAATTATGGGAGACATGACGAGCTCGGAGTCCTTACTTTTCAGTATTTTCCTTTCGTCTATTTCTTTTTTTTTTGGTTCCTCTCCTTTCCTGTGGTTGATAACTGCTGCCTTGTCTTGTATCAATTTTGCAGATTAACCTATACTTCACTATATACCACACTTGACTACCGTCACTTTCTTCACAATATTAATTTAAACCTTTAAACACTTTTATTATTTTGCCATTATCATTTGACATTTATGTGTAGTGACATTCGAAAGGCCGGTTGTGCAGAGTAGTTTTCGAGAGCTGTTTTCACCTCTAGACATATATGGGCCCATTATGTACGACAAATGCCAATATTGAGTACGATAGCTACTGGGAGAAAAAGTGAATGACACCATCCACTCCTTTCGCAACCCTATGGATCATAGAGTTGTTTAGCATTGGAGGCCCTCTTAAGATCGTCACTGAGGCTCTTCGTTCCGCAACCTTGTTTTTAACCATTTAATTTAAATTATTTTGGAGAAATGGTGTAGGTAGATGTAAGTCATTCAATTGATCCGGAATATATAATAGACATCATCATTCCTATAGATGGGTATGCAAAGTATGCGTTGAATTGACGGATGAAGAATCCAACTTGATAGTTAGATCTCAGCCAAACAAACGGGGGAAACAGGGGAGAAAATGGAGGAAGTAGGAAGCCAGTGCCACCTTGGAGCTCCAAGGAAACGTCAACAAGGGCATACTAGCGGATAAATTGAGCCAAACGGTGTGGTGGAGATCATGAAGAGGTATGGCCGTGATAATGGGATAAGGATGGTATAAGGGGTAGGTAGACGTAGTGTGATAGACGGGGGGAGGGAATATAAAGTACTAGAACGCCACATGGGTAAAACTAAAATAAGTAAAACGGATAGAGCAGATAGATCAGTCGAATAAATCTTTATCGCATTCCGCTTCTCCCGCGAGAAATCAAACTCCTAAGAGGCTTGTTGGTTGGTAGGCTGATGTGTTTGTGATCTTTCGTATATATATGTAAAAAGTAGCAAGGAACTATGACAATCGGCAAAGGAAAGAAAGGGAAAACATAGCAAGGGATGAAGGCGAAAAAAACAAACTCAAAAAGCAAAGAATAAAAAATAGCATAGAGAGATGATGAAATGTGTTCAGTATCCAAGGGTCTTCCGTTCGTTTCGTTTCCGAGATAAAAAAGAATAAGTCATTCCATTCCTCCGACTAAGTAGTAAAGAAAATGGATTTTTTTTTTTGATCCAAAATAATATGGTAAGAGAAGAAAGAGGTAGAAAGGGTTTAAGAAAAGAAAGATATAGGAGATGGCAGTTAAGTCGGGTAATCTCACTCTTCCATGTGGCCGAAGACGCCATCGTCATCGTCATCCATGTGTACGACGGAAGATGGCGAGCCGCGGTCTGACTCGTCATCTAGAGAGCGGGAGTGCTGAGGATTGGCCGGACTGGTGCTGTCGTTCCTTAGGTTGGAATGCTGGGTGATGGTGTCGGGCTTTATATCGGCCATCTTGACGTCTCGCTCGTCTGAGACACGGTATGATATAGGCGCGTGTGCGGCCATGGGAAGGGGGTCAAAGACGTTTGGTGTGGATGCGGCTAAGTTTCCGGTTATGGTCGCCCCTGAGACACTGCTGCCGCTGTTATGTGAGAAAGTCATGTTGCTGGAAGGGCCAGAGACGTTGCTGTTGTCTCCAAAGAAGCCATTGGAATGGTTGTTGGCCATTGCCATGGTGCTGCCGACGCTCTGGCCCAAGAACCGAGCTGGAAGAGGTGGGACTGGGGGGACATCCTCGAGAATGGCCATGGGCCCTGATCTGGGGGTACCAAAATTGCATAGTTCGATTGCAGCGGCAAGGCCGGCAGCGTCGTCATCGAGGACACCGTTGGTGTCTGCAGTGGACGGCCTGGTATCTGTGCTGGAATGGCGGAAGTGAGAGTGCGCAGGCGAGTAAGAGGGGACGCTGCTTGCGCTGACAAAGGAGGCAGAAGGGATGGACTGGAGGGACTGGGAGAAGGAGTGATTATAATAATTATGATTATAGCTGCTATGGCTGCTGGGGTAGCGGTAAGGGTCGGTGGATGATTTGGACAAGGCGCCGTCATCACCGGTAGGGGGCGGCGTGGTCTCTGTCGAGCTGAGGCCGTCACGAAGCTCGGATATGCCAGAGACGGTTGGAGAGGTTGAAGAACGGTCCGAGTCACCGCTCCCGCTGGCCGCAGCAGCACGGGCAGCCGCCTGCTCTTCTGAGACGGGTTCGTTGAGCGTGACGAGGACGCTGGCGGCTTCGAGCAGCTGGACCTGCTGGTGTTTCGATATGAGGAGCTTTGAAGTCACTGCCCATGCTGGATCGTGTTCCCACCTATGGCCCCAGATATGTCAATTATCAAGCAAGCAAAGAAAAAATAACAGATTAATCATTGCAAGCAAGCAAGCAAGCAAGCAAGCAAGCAGAGAATAACGGATTAATTGAATCAATGTATCAATCCATTGGCAATAGGGGAAAACGGGGTATACGCACATATGCTTGGTCAAGCAGCTGCTATGCTTATACCCCTTCCCACAGCGGTCACACTTGAGCTCGACGAGCGACCTCTTTCCTTCTCCCTTCATGAGATGCGAGCCCTCGCTGGCCCGCCTGCTCCTGTGCTTGATGCTGACCGGCCTGCCGGCGGAGAGCTCTTCAGAGACGGCACTGCTGCTGTTCAGGGACCCCGGCACTGGCTTGCGATCGACTGCAGCCATGCCGTTCCTGGCAGCATGGGAGGAGGGCCCGAACGGGGACGAGGAGCCAGCGGAGGTCGACTCGGGGCCGGCCGCCCGCCGCAGCGAGAGCCCACGGCGGTGGTGGGAGGTGTGTATGGGCGCTCCGGCGCTGGCGCCCGACTCGCTGATGACGGCGGCCGCGGCAGCAGCGGCAGCAGCAGCAGTGGCGGCGGAGGTGTTGCTGTTGGCTGCGGAGGAGGTCATGCTCTTCCGCCGGGTAACGCGGTGGTTGTAGTTGAGGGCGCCCAGGGAGACGGAGTGCGAGTGCGTCCGGCCGCTGCTGGCCTGGCGAGGGTTCGGGATGGCCTGGGGCAGCGGCCGCGAGGAGGAAGCAGACGCAGACGAAGAAGACGAAGAAGAAGAAGAAGAAGAAGAGTCCTGCTGCTGGGTCGAAGGAGGGAGTCGTTAGTTGAATGAGTTGCTCGCCACGCTGGATCTCCCCCAGCACACACGCCCGCAACAGCGGCCCCGGACGGTGCATTGGGGCATCCCGAGGCCGCTGCAGGGCGACTCTGCCAGTGTACGCACCTTGAACGAGGCCATCTTGGGCTGGAGAAGGGGAGGAGGGAGTGGTCGGCCTGGGGAGTGGGTGGTTGTTTGTCGGTGGTCGTTATTATTTTTTTTTCGTCCTTTTTTTTTTTTTTAACGAAAAGCCCGGCGCCAGGGGCAAAAGCTAAGATCCTCTCAGGCAGGCAGGGCGACGGACGACAGGGACGAGCAGGACTACGGCTAGACAGGCATTGCCGCAGGGAGAGACGGACGGCGAGGGCGAAGGTCGAGGGCGGGCGGTCGAGGAGGAGGAGGAGGAGGAGGAGGAAGAAGAAGAAGAAGAAGTCGCCAGGCAAGAAGCAAAAAAGAAAAAGGCGACGCGGTGGATCTCGGGGTTATTTTTGGCTGTAGATCAAAGTCAGGAATACGAGAGATTCAGATCGAGCGGGCGAGGCAGTCGGCGGCGTAGAGGTTGAAGCTGAAGTAGTCAAAGTAGCCAAAGTTGAGGTTGAAGTTGAAGTCTTTGATATTTGGATGCATTTTGATAGCAACGACAACGACCAAGCAACGACCAAGCAACTAACAACTAACTAGCAAGTCTTCAGAAACAATAACACGGCCGCTATAACCGACTAGCCTACGACTACAGCTGCTACGACTTCTACGACTCGATGTTCCTCTCACGCTTCAGGAGCGACGACGAGGAGGAGGCCGAAGACCTGCTGGCCAGCTTCCTGCCCGTCCTCTTCCCGGACTCGACGACCACCTGCGTCGGCCAGCCAGGCCAGCAGCTCGTCTACTCGTCGCCGGCCTTTGGCGAGCTCGCCCTGACGATTCCAGTCCATCCGCGGGACCAGGGAAAGACGGCTGAAGCAGCAGAAGCAGCGGCGCCGCTGGGGGAGGGAGTCGACCGGGCCTGCATGCTGTTTGCGCACTTCCTCTGGGGCTCGAGCCTGCTGGTGACCGACGGCATCGAGAGGGCTTCTTCTTCTACTACTTCTACTTCTACTTCCTCTATTAATTCCCCCTTTGAAGCTGCGGCTGATGGTTCAGTATGGAGCGTGAAGGGTCATGATATCCTCGAACTTGGTGCAGGCGAGTAGCGACAACTACAAGCAACACAACTCCATGCCATCTACATCCATCTGCGTCTGCCGGCAGTGCTGTAGAGACAGCCGCTATCATCTCGTTAACAGGAGAATATCATGTGTGTGTATATAGGTGCCGCCCTGTCTTCCATCGTCAGCGTGCTTGCCGGCGCAGCGTCCGTCACCGTCACCGACCACCCCCTCGCCCCAGGCCTGTACGGCTCGATACAGGCCAACATCGACCGGAATATACCCAAACACCTCGCCCACCGCATCTCCGTCCAGCCGTACCAGTGGGGGGTCCTCGACCAGGGCGGCAGCGGCGTCGACGAGGAGGAGCTCGAGACCGCCTATCTGGACCAGATGGCGGGCTTTGCGGCCGCCAACCGGGTTCGCTTTAGCCGCATCATCTGTGCAGACTGTCTGTGGATGCCCTCCCAGCACGAGAACCTGATCCAGAGCCTGCTCTGGTTCCTCGCGCCCTCGTCGGCTTCAGATTCGCCTGCAGGCATCGCATGGGTCGTGGCAGGTTTGCACACCGGCCGGCATATCGTAGCATCCTTCTTTCAAAGGGCCGTCTCTGCCGGCCTGAAGATCGAGAAAATATGGGAGCGAGACATGAATTCTACCGAGGGAGAGACGACCAGGGAGTGGAAGCCCGTTCGAGAGGACGAAGGGCCGGAGAACAGAGCTCGATGGTGCATCGTGGGCTTGCTCAGCAGGTAGTTACACATAGCATCAGCCCGCAGCAGATAGTTATATAGCAGCTACGTTATATAAATAGAAAAGCACCTTTATCTACTCCTCTGGAAGCATATAGTACATACTCCCTGGCCTTCCTGGCCGCCAAACCGGAACTTGGGATATTCAACCCGGTCGTACACCGTGAAGCAGTCACCATCACCGTGGTCTCCGGCGGTGAACCATGAGACCAGCTCGCTCTCCGTCCAGTTGCAGCTGGTGATGATCAAGAACCCTCCCTTCCTGACCAGCCCGAGTGCAACGCCAGGATACTTCTCGCATATCCTCTTGCTGCCCCCTTCGGCAGACAGCGAGACGGCATCAAACGTCCCCTTGTCAAGCACGATATCAAATCCGCCTTGCTCGAACGGGAACCAGTCCACCTCCTTGCCAAACACACCGCTGCGTATATCCTCTTCATGCCTTGGGTCTAGAATGTCCCATACCTCGAAGCGTATCCCCCCGTCACCTTCACCTTGACCCGCCAGCCGTCTGGCCAGCTCGATGCTCTTGACCGAATAGTCCACGCCCACCATGGGACCGCTAAACCCTCCTTCTTCCCGCAGCAGAGTCAGCATGCTCCCATTGCCCGTCCCCAGGTCGAGTATGCTAGGCTCCCGGCCAGACTGCGAGTAGTCTGGCGCAAGCGGGAACTTCTCTGAGGTCATAAAGTCCAGCACCTTCTGCGGCGCATTGTGCTCGCTGAACCACGAGGTCCCGATGTCTGAGTCGTCGTCCTCCTCTCCCTGGTCATCGTCTTCTCCGTCCCCTTGCTGCTCGTCACGGCGTCTTCGTCCGTCTCGCTTGGAGGACAGAAAGTGGGTGAGCGAGCTGTCGTAGTATCTTTCCCAGCTGCAGCCACAGTCAGCCCGCGATCATCTCTAAGTACCACAAGTAGCCAAAGACTTACTTACTATTCTTTTGTCCCCAGCTCGCTGGGCTCGAGATGCTGAGGATGTGATCCTCCTTGCTCCTCCTCCAACGGCATCTTTTCTCTCTCCTTGGTGCTTGTTAGTTGTCAGTAGTTAATATAACCATTATTAGATTTCAAGTAGTTAGTTTTAGTTATTGCGGGCTTCGCTTTTTGTCCCGCCAAATTTCAACATCACCAAAGCTCAGCAAGGGAAGAATCACCACAAGACTTAGACCTGCATTTTTATCGGCCATCCTGACCCTCCTTGGTCTGCTATCAGCCGGGTAATAGTGAGTCTGGTTGTTCTGTCTACTCTATTCCACTGTTATCTCGTCCAACCAGTGTCAATGTCTGTAGAGCAGGATTTGGTCGTCTCAAAATGCGATAAAGGGGAGACGAAAGATATTGAAACCGAGCCCCCGAGATTCTTCATATTTACTCTTTATTTATTTACTGTTTATTTACTATTTTAAAAGGGAATTTGATATTTGAATTGCTATTCAATTAAGTAGACAGCCCGACATTAACAGTAACATCCAATTTGATAACTAGACCATAAAGTTGAACTTGTTGGGCAAACACAGTGGACATTGTTCAATTTGGCCAAAGAAAAAGAAGGAAAAAAAAAAAAAAAAAAAAACCATTTAATAACTATTCCCTGCTGATATCCTGCCCTAGACTGATATATCATGGCACTGGAGACACAGCTCACGAAGGACTGGATGCTGGAAGACATCCCTCACAGTAAACTCAAGCCCCCTTTGCCGCCCCAATGCCACAATCTTCATCGCTGCAATCGAGTCGCCCCCGAGACGGAAGAAGCTGTCACTCGCGCTGATACGGTCTCGGTCTTCGATCTTCAGCACTTCGGCCCAAAGTCCCTGCATCGCACACTCCTTTTCTGTCTGGGGTGGTGCCCGTTCGTCCACCGAGGCCTCACCCAGTGCTTCTATTGCCCGCGTTGAGAGGGATGCTGCTATACGACGTAGTTCTCGCCGGTCTGCTTTGCCCGTGGCTGTAATGGGGATGCGTTTGACGGGTATATATGTCGATGGGAGCATGTACCGGGGCAGCACTTCTTCAATCTGCTTTCTGACACTTTTTATCATCTGCTGGACCAGGCGGTTGTAGGCCTGTTCGTTAGCTTCTTCGTTATGCTCAGAAGAGCTGTTGCTGCTGCTGATACCATCCACGGCTATAAAGGCCGCAAGACTCTTGTCTGTGATGCCAGACAGCTCGACCAGCTCAGCTACCACCTGCACATTCCCATTCTCCCCCAGGGCGCCAGCATCCTGCATAACTTTGACAGCCATAGAGCCAATGTGATGTTCAAGGTCTCCCAACTCGACACGCTGGCCCCTGATCTTGACCTGTGTGTCTCGGCGAGACAGAAAGAGAAGAGAACCGTCTTCCTGGTATTGGACCAAATCTCCAGTACGATAGAGCCGCCCTCGACGGCCTGGATGCCTTCCATCGGGAGAGCCGCGTTGAAGCCATATGGGGTCCTTGACAAAGGCTTCTGCAGTCTTTCCGAGGTCGTTGAGATACCCTTCACCAACAAGCGGGCCTTCAATCCAAAGTTCACCAACAGCACCGACAGCAGCCAGAGCATCTGGATTTCTAAGGTCGACAACCCATGTGCACACTCCGACTCCCCGGCCAATCTCCCCTCCTTCCAAGCATTTGGGCGCATATAGAATAGTGCTAGTGGGCGTGCATTCGGCTGGGCCATAGGCCAGTACTAGCTGCGTCTCATCACCAGCTAGGTCCAGATCGCTTGGTAAGATAGCTTCACCACCCAGAATCAGCGTCGATAGTCGCGAAAAGGCACTTCTTGGTTCGATAATGCGTGCTACCGACGGCGTCAGGTCAGCAACAGTTGCTTGGTATTTCTCCAGGCAGCCACCAAGATTGTTCTCAAATTCCTCCTGGGAAGGGATACAGAGGCACCCTCCCGTAGCCAGGGCCCTCAGTAGATTAAGCCAGGCCACATCAAAAGCATACGATGTGAAATCTAATACCCTTGGATTACCGCCAAATCCGAGAAATTCTCCCTGGTAAGCAATTGCACTGATAAAGTTCTCGTGGGTAATCACCACTCCTTTTGCATCCCCTGTTGTCCCGGAAGTAAACACAATATAAAATGCATCGGATGGATGCACGTCCGGCCATTCAGGGGTAACACTCGTGGAGCCAATGGGCAAATGTAGATTGTCTCCTACCTCATAGACAACTCCCTCACCTAGGTCCTCAAAGAAACGTTTATTCGAGACAGATGACAGTATAAGCCTGGACGTTGAGCTAGTAAAGACCTGGCCTATAATTGAACGAAGCCTTTGCTCTGGAAATGAGGTGTTGATAGCAACAGCTGCTGCTCCAGTCTTCATGATAGCTAGAGCCGCAACTGGCATCCACTTGGACTTTTCGAAACAAAGGGGAACAATGCTTCCCCTGCCAACACCTTCAGCAAGCAGATGGTGTGCAAGCTTCGATGATAATTCATGCAGTTCACCATACGTTAAATCTCCATCCCAAGCGTTGACGGCAGGAAAATGTGGCTGCTGAATGACCCTCTCAACAATCAAATCGGGTATCACACCTTCAACTGGAGCCGGTAACTCAGCGTTCCAGGCCCAGATGTTATTCAAATCTCGGTGACTGGCAACAGTCACACTCCACAGCTTGTCTTCCCGTCGATTTATATCGAGTAACTGTCGGATCGTATGTTCGAGTCCGTGGGCGAGCCCGATAGCACGATCCATACTGACAATGCGTGACTCAAAGCTGATTGCAATCTCCACATCATGGCTTTCGCCTTCACTAACTTTCATCACGATTGCATGGTTATCCCCTTTAAAAACACCCCCCTTCGTATCGCCGTTAGTGATGAGGGGGTTTTCATAACATTCGATCCGCTCTGCTCTTGGGGGGCCAATTACTAGCAGAGTTTGGAAATTGCAGGCAAACTTGGCTTCGTCTGACAAGCAAGAAATTTGTTCCAAGCGCATACTCTGAAAGGGGTCCATGCTGCGTATTTGCTGCTCGATTTCTGAGAGGAATTGAGTAATGGTGTTGCTCCAGTTAAGCACAATGCGGGTAGGTAGTATGCTTTTCCTTCCTTCATCATTTAGTCGGCATACCCCAAACAGGCTTTCGTCAGAATTGGAGAAGTGAGCCGTCAAGATAGCCCACGCAGCCCTGACTACGACGTCCGCGGGGAAGCTCCCTGGGATAAAATCAATGATTTTCAAAGTCTGATGTATTTTCTCACCACCTTCAACTATGGCGGTTACCATCTGCTTGACTTCGGGGAAGTGTGTACCGTGAGTATTGTAAAATTGGTCTTTCCAAAAGTTATTGGCAATGGATCTTTCAACGCCGTATTTTTGTAGGAATACCTGATCAAAAAGAGATATTGAATTGGCAGATTGATCCTTGTTTATGATTGTGACTTCACCCTGAAGATCATCATCTCCAGTGCTTCTGTCAATATCTATGGTTAGCAGATAGTCTATTGCCTGGTTGAGCGTCTCGTAGACCTCTTCGGCTATCTGTTGGGTAATATATGGTTTTCTGTATTCCAGCAAAAGATCAGTATGACGATGACGATTTAGTGAGACGTTTAGACTCAAGTCGTACTATAATCAATCTGGGGTTAGTCTCATGCTCTCACTATATCCATAGAATCTTTGTCTTACTTCATGGCCGTCCTCATCATCCAATGTTTGGAATTTAATGCTGTATTTATGAACTTCTTCCTTGTCGTAAGAGCGAATTGAGAGGGATGTATTGAAGAGCTGTTGGCCTGACAGCCCAAGCCGATGAAGGACCTCCCCTATAAACACATGTTGTATGGCCATGTTCTCTTCTGATTTCTTGGATGTGGCCCGGAGGACATCTTTTACCGGTACCCCCATGTCAACTCGGCTGATAAGGAGATTAGCTAATGGACCAACCATTCTCTCTACCCTATCAATTGGAGCGTCACGCCCAGACGTGAGATAGCTAAAGCAAACCTCCTTCATCCCTGTATAATGGGATAGGGTTATCGCCCAGGCCACCTGGAGAAAGGCAGAAAACAAAATATTCGTCTTTTTGCAGTAATCCATGATATGAACTTTAGAGTGTTGAGTGGAACTAGATACCTCACCAAGCGTCTCGGGTATCATTCCTCGCGAGGATGGTGAGGATGTGGGAAAATTGCAAGGCTTGATACCATCTAAGATAGTCGCCCATGTAACAGCAATCTTTTCCTTGGGTGTCTGGCCAATGTAGCTAATCATATCAGTGAACTTGGGGGCAGGTGGAAGTTCGAAGCCATCATATGTAGCGGCAAGCTCCTCTAGGAGTACTGCGATTGATTGAGCATCGTTCATAGTATGGTTCATGTCAAGTCGAAATAATACCTCATTTTCAGCTTTCGATTGGCATATAGTTAACGAATGCTGCGGCTCATCCAGAGAAAAAGATGGGAGTTCTTTTTCACTCAAAACAGCAATCAAATTATTGTCGTCAGTTTCTGTCTGAATCACTCTTACTGGTGGCTTGTCTAGCACCATTTGGATAAAACCATTGCCCTCGGGGTGAAGGGTAAAGAGGGAAGAGAGAACTGTGTGCCTGCTTGCTACCACTTTCCAAGCTGACTCCAAACGTAAGGGGCAAACAGGCTCACCAAAGGAGTCACAACGGCAGATTGTGCGAGTGTGATAAGAAGCAACCCCCTTAGCTGCACTTATGAGCATACCCTCCTGCAAAGGTGAGCAGGGATAGATAGCTTGAATTTGTTCTGGGTTGACCCCCATACGAGGTAATTCCTGCTCAATAAGGACATCCAAGCCTTCGTACGATAGAGGAAGGAGAGGCAAGTCACTCAACGTGAATCCGGATGGAGCCTGGGCAAAGTTGTGGGCAAGAAACTCTAGGTCCTGAGAGAAGCTTTGAATCCACGTTCCAAGACGGTCATTCTGCATCATCTTATGGAAGATAAATTCAACCTTTAATTCTCCGTCGGATACTGTAGCCTCTATATCAATCATTGACTGTCGCCGGGCCGACTTTGAGACCTCAGTTATCGCTAGAAGGGAATCACTAGACTCGGAGGAAGAAGACGGATTGAATAGCCCATCTTCCTTCTCCAGCTGCTGGAATCGACCCGTAAAATTGAGCACAATCTCAGGGTTATCATATCCCTCAAATGCCAAACGGCCAGATTCACTATTGTACCGGCAAGCCCAGAATTGCTGCCCATTTGCAGGTACTTTGCGTCGTGTGTCTTTGACAAGCCTAACCACGTCCCGAGCTAGTGAGTGGTGGAGGTTGATTGGAATTGCGAAAGGGTACATGGAAGTGAACCATCCCACTGTACTGGAGACATCGACTGGCTGCTCACTAAACTGTTCACGGCCATGGCCTTCAATCCAGATCGCTGGTGTGCTGCGCTCCGGAAATGTGTGAATAAATGCGTGGAAGAGAGCACTAAGAATAAGATCAATTCCTTCGGTCCCCAAAGGATCATTACTCTTACCGAATAGCAGAGAGCTCACGTCCGACGAAAAAGACACTTCCACAGCCTTGCATTGACCATATGTATTCTCCTCTGGAGAGACACCCCAAAAGCCTATCTGAGGCTCGGGAATCGAGTAAGGGAGTACTAGCAGTGCCGATAATGTGCGCCCTATTCGGGCCTGATATGTACACCAAGCCTGGAAAGACAATGTCTGAGGAGAATGCAGATTGCGGGATTGCAGGTGGTCTTCTAAATCAGCCCAGATAATTCTCCAAGAGACAAGATCTATTACCAAGTGATGGGCAGACAGTAAAAGCATTTGGTTGCCCGTAGGTAGATTGAACAGATCACAGGCGAACACAGGGCCATTTCGAATATCCATATTCTCTTGTCGACGCTGAGACTCAAGTCCTACAGCAGCATGGTCTTTCATTGTATGTTCTGCTAACGCAAATGTCTCCGTACTGTACTCAGCAATTCTTTGCTTCCATGTATGCGTGTTCAGATCCTTTTCAAAGCGTGCTCGTAGCATATCGTGACGTAAAACGATGGCTTGAATAGCCGCCTCAAGGGAGGTCCTGGAGACAGGATTTTTGAGATCAAGAAGAAAGAATTGATTGTAATGATTTAGTCCATCCGGATATGTAGCGAAAAAGTTACGTTGAATCGGGGAGAGATCAAAAAGGGCCGTTGAATCTTCCTCAAGCTTTGGGGTTGATGGGTTTTCTTGAGACGATACATCCCGACAAACTTTTGCTAGATTTCGGATTGTTCGTGATAGCAATATATCACTCACTGTTAAATGGATATTATGCATTCGACATTGAGAAACAATTTGCATAGCCGAGATAGAGTCACCCCCAAGCCGTGCGAATGTTGCGTCAATTGATGCCTCCTCTCGTGACAAATTGAGAACAGACATCCACGTATTCTGCAAAATCACCTGCATTCCATCCAATGGCTCTTCGTCATCATTGCCCATTTCTTTATCTCCAACAGCAGATGACTTAGCTTGCGAGAGCAGGGTTTTACCCATGGCACGTAGGCGCTTCCGATCTGTTTTATCATTGGTCACCATTGGAATTTCCCGTAGGGGAAAATACATGGTAGGGACCATATATGATGGAAGTAGCTGTGGTAGTCGGCTAGCAAGTACTTCTGTTACACGCTGTACTTCAGTATTGTGTGAGTCTTCATCCATTTCTTGAGATCCCTGAAGAGCCAGGAAAGCCACTAGTGTAAGATTTCCGGTACCAGAGGCTTGCTGTACTGCCTCAACAACAATCTGTAGTGTCGGTTGCTGAATGGCTCGACGAATAACACTTTCAATTTCGCCTAGTTCAACACGCTGGCCTCGAATTTTGACCTGGTCATCTTTTCGACCTACGAAGACAATATTGCCATCTGGCTCATATCGAACTAAGTCACCGGTACGATACACACGTCCACGGCGTCCGGTCTTCTGTACCAGCCAAGCAGGGTCTTGTATAAAAGCCGCTGCAGTCTTTTCAGCATCATCAATGTATCCAGCACCGACAAGAGGCCCTTCAAGCCATAGCTCCCCAACTGTGCCTACCGAGGCTAGTTGTTGTGGGTTGTCTTCTTCTACAATCCAAGTAACAACCCCAAAACCGCGGCCAATCCTAACTCCGGTTGCATCCAGGGGGGAGATAAGCGCCGTTGGAGTACACTCCGCTGGGCTATAGGCATTGATAATTCGAGTATGGTCTCCCGCCAGCAATGCGTCGGATGGCAATATCATTTCTCCACCAATAATCAGGGTGGTTAAACTTGATAGAACATCTTTTCCTAATGCTCGAGCAAGTGAAGGTGTAGAGTCCATTAGATTAATGCCATATTTTCTCAAAGAATCCGCCAAGTGATTTTCACGTTCCTGTGAAGAGGGTATACATAGACATGCTCCTGCAGCGAACGAAAAGAAGATGTTGGACCAAGTAACATCAAAAGCGTACGAAGCAAAATCAATCACCCGCGATTTATCATTGTATCCTAGAGCCTCTCGTTGGTGGGAAATAGCAGTACAGAGGTTTTGGTGAGTTATACGAACCCCCTTTGGAGTTCCGGTGCTGCCAGAAGTGAAAACAATATATAAAAGGTTCTCGGGGTGAATCACTGGTAATTCCGGGCCCTTTGGTTGACATCTGACATCCAAATGGTGGCGGTTCCACCCAACTATGAATTGCTGACGTCCAAACCTCTGGGCTAGTGATGAGTTCTGTTCGGAGCATACCAATACTGGTGAATTTGTCTGAGACACTATCTGAGCTAACCGCTCATACGGTTGCTTCATGTCCATAGCAACAAGGACTCCACCAGCTTTCACGACAGCCAGAGCCGCCACAGGCATCCAGAGTGACTTCTCAAACAATAGCGGTACAATGGTTCCCGTTACCCCCGCCTGTATCAGTTGCAGTGCGAAGTTGGTGGATATCTCCAGTAGATGTTGATATTCCAGGCTGCCATCCCATGCATGAATAGCCAGGGAGTTAGGACATTCTAGTGCCTTTTTTTCAACCAACACATGGACACATTGAGGGGCAGGATCGGGTACCTGTGAGTTCCATTGTAACACATCGGCTAATCTCCTGGAAGTAAATGAGGACACTGATGCAACTGTGTCTGCTAGCCTTCCCTGTCCATTGACATTATCTGCTAAAAATCGTAGAATACTCTCAAAATCTTCAACAACGCATGCCATTTCCGGCTTGGGGAAGATGCGTGTATCGAACTCCAGCCTTGCGTAAACTCCATCGTGGACCAATCTGCAGTCAATATCTATGGCATATCTGCCATCACATGGCCGAGGTCCAATTGACGAATGGGGAAGCTCTTCAATGAAAGGCCGCCCTGAGAGCTGGGTATCATCTGGCGTGTTATGATGAATGACAAGAAGCGAGCGAAATTGACAAGCGATGGCAGAATCTTCACTGTAACGGCGGATATTTTGCAAGCCGGTTTGTTCGAAAGGGATCATATCAGCTATTTGACGATGTACTGCTTGCAATAGCTGGTAAGCATTACTTTTCCAATCAACCTTTACCCTGAGGGGAACTGTTGCAATGGCAGGGCCCGCCATATGTTCAATTCCTGGGACTGCTGCCTGACGACCTGTTACAGTTACGCCGAACAATGCCTCATTAGAGTCAGCGCGAATGGCCAGTACTAATGCCCAAGTAGCACGAACAATTGTGGCAGCTGTGAAGTCACTCTGTCCCCAATCCAGCCCAGACACATGGCGCGTCATGATTGTTGTCAGGACATCCGGGTTTGGATCCACATAAGTCGACAAGCCTATCCATGGGAACCCAGTGCCTTGAATTCCCACAAATTGGTCGGTCCAGAAGCGATGGGCAGCAATTTCATCGATATTTTGAATGTATTTGATGTATGGATTCATGGCCAGGAGTTCAGGCCCCGGTTCCTGGTAGTATGCATGTTCAACGTCACTTAATATTAAGGGGATAGACCATCCGTCATATAATGCGTGGTGCATTTCCCAAGTAAAGTAGTGAGTGTCCTCTGACTTTTCACTGATTATACCAAAGCGAATCAAAGGGTCACCAAGCCCCATGGGAAGCTCTTTGGGCGTTACCCTTTTTCGGAATTGGTCGAGGGTCGATTCGAACATCCATTGCACTTCCTCATCAAGGACAGCTTGCACAATCCCGTAGTTGGGTAAACTAACAATCCGTGTACGTAAGATGGGATTCGATGCAACAGCTTGATCCCAAGCCCGCTTGAGCCGTCCAACATCGATGTCCCGATCTATCCTGTAGATTGACTGTTGTACGTACTCGTTGAAATTGCTGCGTGCTAGGGCGAGCATACCCTCTTGTAAAGGCGTACATGGAAGTACATCTAATACTTGGGATTCCTTAACATGACAAAGCCGTGACGCTTGAGTGCGAGCTTTTTGTGCACCCAATGACGATTTAAGTAACGTGAAAGGTGGAACGAAGTCATGGTTGGATGAATTAACAGGCGAGCAAGCGCGAGTAACGAGATCCATTAGCCGGGGCCATTGAAAAATATCTCTCACTGTTACTAACAGCCCATGTTCATATATCATCTGGCTCAGTCGTATAGCGCTAGAGGCCGAGCCACCACATTGAAAAAAGTCATCATGCTCTCCAATAGAATCGGGGGTAACTCCGAGCACTTGAGCCCACAGCAGTCGTATCTGGTTCTCAAAGCGAGACTTTAAGGGATCGGGAGGTTGCTTCTTTTCGGAGGCAGACGTGGACCTAGCACCTGCAGCAATTAGAAGGTCGTGATTGACAAAAGAGTGCAACTCCTGATGGAATGGCAAATCGTCTTGGAATTGCAGGACCGAAAGAGGTAGCATGTTATCTTCCCCGTACTATGGGTTGTAAATGCAAGGTTGTCAAATGGAGCCAGGAAAGTCAATGGTGGCTTCATATGCCATTCCTCATTTACACAGACTAAATTCGGCCGGCCAACCCCATTATATAGACCAGGCCAGCGGCGTGGAGTGGCATCGGGAACTCTTTTAATAGAAATAAGTAGCTTGACCCCTCATGGATATCATGTCACAGAACCAGAAGAAATGCATTTTGATCGATCTTCTGTGGTTCTTTTTAGCCCATTGCCAGGGTATCAGCTTGATTTTTGCAGTCCTTGATGCTGTCAAGCCGTCTCAAGCGAATGAAAGAAAATGGTTGCACCGCTCCTGACCGTGCATCCGTCGGTTTTCTGAGCCCGACGTTCCACTTACAGTCTCAATTATGCGAGCATATACTGACAATCCTTTCCGTATTGTTCGTTGTCTGGCCATGCTTGTGTATCTGCGTAACCGAGTAATTGCGGCCATTTAACAAGCCTCTCCGTCCATCGTGAGCTTGCCAAATAATAGCATGTCTATTTGCAAGCCTATGAAAACAGAGGAGATACCCGTGCCCTCCTGTCTTTGCTTTGAAAGACGTATGATTTGGTATCCGGGTCGACGTACATGGTTGGTAAGGTAGTCGTAGGCAACCTAACTTGAAGAAGCTGACCATTTTCGGGTGGTATCACACGAAGGATTCCAAAAAAACCATCACGCAGCTCCAATATCAATTCTGCCAAACAGTGTTCCTTCGGTGTTGGATGTCGGCCAAAACAATCGCAAATAGGCGACGTTGCAGCTCCGCCGGCTGAGCAGTCAGGTGACTAGTGGTGCACGCCAAGGTTGCTGACTGATGCGGTCCCACCACACACGGGCCAGTAATCCTTCACGGAACCGAGGTCCATATCTCGCGGAATTGCTTTCCTCCATTGTTAGATGACGGCCATTGCTCGGTCGATATCTCAATTCAGGGCCAATTGACGACATAAGTCGTATAAAGCTGAAGGATTTCAGCTGAGATATTAGCTAACTAATCGTTTCATTCTCCTTCTGGCCAAAAAAGCTCTTGTTTCAGTTCACGAGACGAACAATGACTTTTATTTTGCCTATGATCAACTCACCGCTGGTATTGAGGATCTGGAGGCTGGCTAACTAATATTAGTAGAGTACTTTGCTAGCGAAAGTCTATCTTGGAGTGTTCAGCTTAGAATTATATAAAAACCAGTCGGGTTAGCGCGGGCGCCAAACCTTTTAATATGTGGGTTGAACCCAAATCTTTAAATCACCCAAGCTATTACACTGTAGCAGGGCATTTTCTCAAAGGATTACTTACATAACTGACAAGAGTATACTCATAACCTACGGCTTTTTTCTATATTCGGCGTCTTACCGGAAAATGCTTCTGAATTTCATATTGATAAGCAGCCGGTATGCTGACTTGGTGAAAAGAGTGGGGGCCGGTTCAGCACAATAATTCCGTTCGCTCTCCTTGCCCAATCCCATCTTGAGAAGGGGGGATGTATTACAGACCCCCTATTATAATGAATGCAGTTCGACAACTTCCGCCCTTTACGGCACTTGTGATACCGCCACCGCGCAATTACAGCTAGCGTACGGTGTATACAATATTTCTTTACAAAAGGTATTGGAACCGATTATTTCATCTTTGATACTCACAGTGAAGACTCAAATACCTGAGTTCGTTACCGCCAGGCGAGCTGGAGCTGGATCTGCATCCCCAGGGCTTCGGGAATCGTAAAATATTAAATCCAATTAGACAGGCAAGGTCAAATGGCAGTAAACCTTCGATTGATATAGAACTCCTCTGTTCCTAAAACCTGTCATCGATTAGCAGACAGCTCGCTGGTTACTGATCAACCTACACGTTCACTCTCTTGACCAATAGATAACGCGTGAATGGGCCATTCACTATGTCTACTAAATAAAAAAGACCCTTCCATCCCTACGGCTTAGCTTACTTCCTACCACTAAGCCCGCGGCGACCGGAGTTCGGTGTGTGCATGATATGACAAGTATTCGTCCTCAACGACGTAACTGAAACCCACACTATTTCGTCGAGTCTCAAATACCCTCAGATATTGGGAGCTATAAACCAGGATTTCAAGTACACGGTTCTTACTCTACAACTTAAGTGTTCACATCTATAAGAGATGATGCATACTCTCTCTCATTTATTAAACAACTGGCCCTTACATCTACTGTCAAACTTCCGGTATCAAGTTGCACAAAGTGGCCAAAAAAGTTCTGATGCATGCTAGCTTAATTTGGTCCTTTATTGAGCCCTGAATATAGAAAAGTATAAACTTACACAACGTACGGATATGAGGAATTCATTCCTAGCATACAGAGCTTTACAAAAAATTTGAAAATACACAAGATGCTGCCCATACCTGGGAGCACATTGGTTAGCGCAGGTTAGTTCTCATCAATGACGTCTATATAACCGGCAAGTGGCCTAGGAAGGGGGCCAAATATTTGAAATCTACAAGGATTAGTAAGCATCATCAGTTTATTTTGCCCCCCTGACTATGTATCCAAAGATATTCTATAGTAAGGTTCACTGGATAATTGATTTTGAAAGTCATGATCATACACGACAATTACAGAGTAACTATATTTGCCCAAGAAGTAAAGAGAGGGGAAAACTAAGCGATGTTGAAATCCAGGGGGAAAATCACAATTCACTATACCGAACCCCCGATATTGCGGAAAGGTGTTGAGCAACGCCCCAACATCGAAACAAGCATGGATGGGCTCGAGCGGGCCGGGGTGCGGAACCTTAAATTGACGTTCAAAATAAACTTTCTAATAAGGAAGCATGGAAACACGCGTAAGTGTGTATTGATAGAGTGAAATATTACCGTATTCAGCGCGGCAGAAATACCAAACACCGGATCGTCCTCGAAGGATGCGCCCACCGCCAAACCATGTCAATGCCACGCTGTGAATGAATGAGTCATAACTATTCTCGGGAGAGCACTTATAGAAAGACGTTTCTCGAGTGAAAGGGAGAGATGGATACTCAACACAAATTAGGCTGAACAGGATAACTATGCCAGATATCACGGAGCCTCACTCGTCAAGCAGTCACTCTATTGTTGACCAAGATGAATCCGCCAAAAAGATTCTCCAGCGCCAGCTTAATGGGCTTCCAGCTGGCTCAACGAAAGATTTTACTTTGCTCGCCTACGCTCAGCCCTTGGATATAGCTTTGATTGCTCTAAGCACTCTGTCTGCCATCATCGCTGGTGCATTGAACCCGCTTCTTACGGTCATATATGGCCTCCTAGTTGGCTCATTTCAACAGCACGCATATGAGATGGAAGATAGCTCTCGATTGTCCTCCAGTGTTTCCAAATTCACTCTCTACTATGTCTATCTCGGCATCGCAGAATTCATACTCATATACATCGCAACCGTGGGATTCTACTATTCAGGGGAACGAATTACGCGGAACCTACGGCAGGCGTATCTTAAATCCATTATCCGACAGAACATCGGGTTTTTTGATACCCTTGGTCCAGGAGAGGTTACGACAAGAATATCCGGGGATATGAATGTCGTCCAGGAAGGTATCTCGAGTAAAATTTCAATATTTCTGACGGCTATTGCGACATTCTTATCTGCCATTATTATATCCTTTTTAAAGAACTGGAAACTCGCCTTAGTTCTCCTTTCAACTTCTATCCTTCTAGGAGGAGCCGAGTTTGTGGGGGCAGCACTTGCGTTAAAGTACAATAGAGAGAATTCTGCGTCCCTAGCTAAGGGAGCATCAGCTGCCGAGGAGACGTTTAGCTCTATCCAGCATGTTTCTGCTTTTGGGATCCAGGCAGCTATGACCAAACGCTACCAGATCCATCTAAATACTGCCGAGAAGTGGGGGCTGAAGATGCGTCTGTCAGTTTCAGTTATGATAGGAGCTGTCAACGCATTGCCGTACCTTACATATGCATTGGCATTCTGGCAAGGGTCTCGCTATATTGTCAGTGGTGAGTCAACCGCTTCCGCGGTTGTTACAATCGTCCTAGCGACAATAATTGGGGCCTTTGCGGTTGGGAGAGTTGCCCCAAGCGGAGAAACCTTTATTAGTAGCATCTCGCATGCGGGAACAATTCTCAAGGCAATCTCTCGCAAATCACCGCTGGATCCGTTTTCTACTGCAGGACGTCAGCTCTCAAAAGTCCGGGGCGACATTGAGTTACACAATATCAATTTAACATATCCATCTAGGCAGCATGTGCAGGTACTGAATACGGTAAGCATGAAATTTCCTGCGAATAAAACTACCGCCTTAGTTGGTTCTTCAGGATGTGGAAAAAGTAGCATTATTGCGCTTATTGAACGTTTCTATGAGCCTACTGGAGGATATATCAGTAAGATTGTTCTGCAGTGAGTCTGGGATGACCGTTGGTGCTAATACTACCTGCTCAAACGGTAGCATTGGACGGGCATAAGATATCCGACTTGAACCTGAACTGGCTTAGACAGCAAATTTCGTATGTTGTCCAGGAGCCTGTCTTGTTTAACAGGAGTATTTTTGAAAATATTCTACTCGGCTTGCCTAACCCTGGGTTGTCGCGACCAGAGCATGAAACGCAGGAGCTCGTATATTCTGCTGCCAAAATTGCTAATGCCCATGACTTCATCATGGCTCTGCCTCAGGGGTACCATACTGAGGTTGGGACCAAGGGACTGCAGCTCTCTGGTGGCCAACGCCAGCGTATTTGTATCGCCAGAGCCGTTATTACTAACCCAAAGATTCTACTGCTTGATGAAGCAACCTCAGCCTTGGATGTCAAGTCAGAACGAGCGGTTCAACAAGCGTTGGAATCAGCAACCCAAAACCGCACAACAATTGTGGTTGCTCATCGCCTATCAACCATTCGCAGTGCTGATAACATCATAGTCATGTCGAATGGCTCTGTGGTTGAACAGGGGCAACACGATAAACTCATGAGGAAAGGCGGAATGTATTCCACCTTGGTAGAAGCACAGCAGATGGACATCCTTTCTCAGCATCCCGTAGGAGAAGCAGAAGAGAGGCACGTTCTAGAAAAAGAGCGTACGGGAGAGGCTGTTACGAAAGCCAGTATCGAAGTGAATCCATGTCCGGATGGCAGCCTCCACGACAGGCATCAGCAAGATACCCAAGAAGGACAGCGTCCGACATTTAAGACCTATTTCCAGATTGTAGCACAGCTTAACCGAGAGGAGGCTCCCGTAATTTTTACTGGTGTTTTTCTCTGCTTCATTGCAGGCTGTGTGATCCCAGTGTAAGTCTTTGATAACTATTATCAGCGGTTACCTTGCTACCGGTAATGATGGTAACGGGGATATACACCAACAGACAATCCGTTTTCTTTGCAGAATCGATCAATGTTGTTTCTCTCCCACCATCTCAATATACCCGGCTTCGGAACGAGATCAATTTCTGGTGTCTTATGTTCCTGATGATTGCTATTGTCAACTGCATTGCATGGGTTGGCCAGGGAACATGTTTTTCCTATTCTACGGAACGACTATCTCATAAAGGCAGATACCAGATGTTCAGGTCTATTCTCCGACAAGACCAGGCCTTCTTTGACCAAAAGGAGCATTCACCGGGAGGTTTATCCTCATTCCTCTCCACGGCACCAACTGAGCTCGCGGGCCTTAGCGGTGCAGTAATTGGCGCCTGTTTGACGTTCATTGCCACTATTGCAGGAGGGGTCATCCTCTCCTTAGCGGTGGGCTGGAAACTTGCCCTTGTCTGTGCAGCAACAATTCCAATAATGACAGGCTCTGGGTATATCCGACTCAGAGTTCTCTCGCTATTTGACGGCCAGATGTGGGCAACACACCAAGAAGGTGCCATGTATGCCAGTGAAATAATTACGGTTATCAGATCCGTTGCCTCGTTGACGCTTGAAAGCCATGTTCTAGATGAATACAGTCGGATTCTGGCCCAGCGTGCATCCAAAACTATGAGGTTTATTTTGATAACGTCCACTCTCTATGCTGCGTCCCAGTCTTTTACATTCTTCTGCATGGCACTTGCGTTCTGGTACGGTGGAACGCTCCTGGCGGATTCTGAGTATAATATGCTTCAGTTTTTCATATGCTTTGTTGCCCTGATTTCAGGGGCACAAATTGCAGGGGCTATCTTCAACTTTGCTCCAGATATGAGCAAAGCGCTGCATGCTGGCCAGCGTGTGAAGGAGCTCTTTGAGCTGAAGCCTAGGATCGATACGTGGGATAACTCAGGTCAACGCATTACTGGCAGCACAGGACAGATTGATATTGTGGATGTCAACTTTAGGTATCCCAGCCGTCCTGAACGACTGGTTCTAGACAGGCTCAACCTCAGTATCGGTCCTGGCCAATATGTGGCTTTGGTAGGGCCTAGTGGCAGCGGTAAGAGCACTGTGATTCGCTTATTAGAGAGATTTTTTGAACCGACTGAGGGTAAAATCTTCGTGGATGGAAAGGATATTTCTCAACTCAATATCAATGACTACCGGAGCTTAATATCCCTTGTTAGCCAGGAACCTACCCTGTATGAGGGATCAATCCGGGATAATATCCTTCTCGGCACCGAGCGAGAGGTAAGGGAGGATGAACTTGTGCAAGTGTGCAAGAAAGCGAATATTTACGAGTTTATCTCTTCTCTGCCGTGAGTACTTTGGGCCAACTTGATTTGTCCTTTTCTATGCCCACTAACGAATATCTCTAGTGATGGGTTTGCAACCCTGGTTGGCACCGGGGGAACTATGCTTAGCGGAGGCCAGAAACAAAGACTCTCAATTGCGAGGGCTCTGCTTCGGAATACTCAGATTCTGCTTCTTGACGAGGCCACGTCAGCGTTGGACTCTGAGTCCGAAAAGGTGGTCCAGGACGCTCTGGATAATGCTACCAAGGAGCGAACTACTATTGCCATTGCCCATCGGCTGAGTACAATCCAAAACGCGGATTTGATATGTGTACTGGATAATGGCAGGGTAGTTGAGAAGGGAGCGTATGCTCATCTGCTGGCCAAAAAGGGGCTGTTCCATAATTTGGTACAGATGCAAAGCTTAGGGGCTGTTGGACCGGCGAACTAAATAACAGTAAATAAATACACGAGAAGCAGAAAAGTCAACCAAGTGTATATTTTTACATGTCATTATTTCTCAGTACGAGTCGCGCTCTGCTGCCATGTGAGCCGATGGGCGGCCTCGAAACCAGGGCGAGTTCTGGTCATACAAGCATCGCTGTGGTGCAATTGTTGACTTAACCTCTAAGTAAACCATTGTCCGCATTGAGATCTGCCGTATAACGTCAAAAAACGCATGGAGTATAACTAGTTAATGGCTACAGACTTGACAGCAATCCTGCCGTGACACTGCAACCCCCTCCTCCTGTCACCCTGACCAGGCTTAACTAGCAGAGTTGAGGGTCACAAAGCACACTAGACGATCGACCGGTTGGCTAACTAGTTAACCAGCCGGCCAGAAGGAGAGAAAGGAAAGCCTGTCTAACGGTATCACAGGACGAGGAGACGTAGGTCCATAAGGAATCACCGTAACCCCCGGCTTCCTGCCATTGGCAAGGGAGATGCAACACCAAAGCAGAGACGCAAACCGACATTCCTCCCCGTCATACCAGCCGTCGATGCAAGGATGCCGCCAGCTTTCAAGAACAAACTCGGCAGTAACTAGTTATGCAAGCCCCTCGCCGGGCAATGAGACCGGAAGTCGAGACGCCGCCGCTAGCATCCGGGCAGCTTGCTAACCCCACCTTTAGCCTGGGAGCAAGCTACAGGAACGAGATACTTGCAGCATGCACAGCCGCCTAGAGTCATACCCTACTGGCCATAATGCCTCATAAGATTCGAAGTAGGGGCAGAATTAGGAGTAAGTAGCCTTTGCTTCTTTTTCTGTTAGCAAAAGGGGACGTCATGACAGTGACGTACGCTGGCATTAGCCCTCCAGACCAAGGTTTCGGATATTCTCGAGTCTCTGACCTTCTTGTTGTTGACTAGCGAGAAAGCTCGATGCTTGTCCGTGAATAAAGGTATGAGTTTGCGGCCGGAGCAGCCCTGGAGCAGCCCCGGGGGCCCTTGAATAGCTAGCTGCTAACTATAGCTAGGGGCGCTTCTTAATAAATACCAGGCGGGATGCCTCGTCAGCTTGGGATTCTCTCCTTTGGAGGCACGCTTCGTCTCAGCCTGATAACTATTCTATACCGCCACCAAGTTATACCCATTAGATACCAGCCTGGCTAGAACTGAACGATGGACGTGCTTAAGAGCCCCGAGTTCGTGGAGTATGTGAAAAACACCATAGACCGGTACCATGTACCGGGCGTGGCCATCGCCGTCGTACAGGGTGAGCATATCGAATCTGCAGCCTTCGGAAAGGCATCCCTGGATCCGCCTGAGGACTGCACGCCTGATACCCTCTTCGACATTGCCTCGACCTCCAAGTCGCTGACTGCAGCGTCGGTTGCACTGCTTGTCGACGACAATGAGAAATACCCGCAGATTCAATACGATGCCCGCATGGCCGATCTCCTACCAGGCGACTTCGTGATGCCGGGAGACGAGCATGAAGACGTCACTCTGGAAGATATCCTCTCACATCGAACCGGGATGGCACCGTAAGATACATCTTGTTCACTTAACTAGTTAGTTATCAACCGACAGGCTCTCTAACGTCTCGAACAGAAATGAGTATTCGCTTATGGGACCAAACGCAGCTCAACCCGATGATGCACGGTCTGTGACCAGGAGTCTCCGGCACCTAGTGGCCGTTGCCCCCAATAGATCAGAGTATCTCTACTGCAATCTCATGTATACCGCCGCCTCGTACCTGGTCGAGCAGAAAAGCGGGCTCAGCTTCTCTGACTTCCTGAATGCAAACTTTTTCCAGCCGCTACGAATGCAATCTACCTATCTTCAGCCGCACGCAGCCAGGTCGAACGGGCTGTCTCACCTCCTGGCGACAGGCTACTCCTGGAACAAGAAAGGAAACAAATACACGCCTATGCCATGCCATGATTCCCCCGAAGCACAGGGGGCGGGAAGGATTATTTCCAGCGCAAACGATTACATCCTCTGGGTTCGAGCGCTGATGAACTGCCATGATCCCGTCACGAAGAGCATGTATGATGGGATGATCAAGAAACGCATCTCGCAATCACCCCCCGGCGACAGCGGAGAGGACGAAGGCGAAAACGAACATGACCACGAGCCCCCGCAGACCTTCGCGGGCGCTGGGGTCGAAATACTTGAATATAACGGACATGTTATGGTGAGCCATGACGGGCTCGACCTGGGGTTTGGTGCAACGCATTTTTTCCTGCCTGAACAGAAGTTCGGGGCGGTGATATTTGGGAATTCAAACAATGCGTCTAATGTTGCAAGGTTGATCAAGTATAAGCTTGCAGATTGGGTGACGGCCGGGATCGAGAAGCGGTACTCAAGCTTGCTTGAGGGAGTGTCTTCGAGTGAGAGTGACGAAGATGAGGAAGACGAGAAAGATGAGAATGACTTCACTGATGTCGAGAATGAGATGATTGATGAGTTGTGTGCTGATGGAGGCGTGAGGAGTGATCAGACACTGGCCCTGTCAACTTATACAGGTGAGTACTGGAACGGCGGGTACAAGGGGGTCAAAGTCACGCAGAAACAGGGCCGGCTGTTCGTTGATGCGAGGGATCGCTCGGTGGGATTCACGCTGGAGTTCAGGCATATCTGTAACCAAGCGAAGTATATCGCTTACATGGTCGAGACGAGCGAGCAGGATGTCCGGGCTCCTTTGAAAGCCGAGTTTGTGCTCGAGGGCGAAAAGGCGGTGCAGCTTGGTCTGACGCTGGAGGATGCATGGGATGGGTATGTCTGGTTCAAGAGGGTGGATGCAGTGGACATATAGACGGAGAACGGGGAAGAAATTAGAAAAAGGGGGAATTGACTTTGATATTATGCACTACTCTTATAGTATCTTAACCATTTGCAAGAAAAAAAAAAAAAAAAAAAAAAACAACGCCGTAGAATTAATAGAATTCAAAAAGGGTCAGAAAACAGTATTGGCATAAGTCTTGGGATCGTGCAGAGAAGTCTCGAAAGAGTAGATAAAAGTGAAAAGGCGCTGAGGCTAGGGGCGTGAAGAGGAGGAACAGCTAGATGATTGCTATTCCAGCCTGCCAGCCTGCCTAGCGATGAGATGCTATGTACGCTGAGTGTGTGCGCCAAGGGGGGAAATAAAAATACGTAAAAGAAGATAGATATAAAGGAGAAAGAAAAAGGAGACAAAGGGGACAGAACGGACGGATAGGAATTAAGTGAACCTAGACGTATCGAAGCGAATGTGCCGAGTGGTTTGCATGGGGGTTGATTTTGGTTGAATTTTGGTGACAAGAAAAGTGAAGTCAAACGGGGTTCAAAGCCAGCTTTGTATTTTTGTAAGCGAAGATAAGGAGAAAAAAGCGGGTTGAGTGAGTGTGAGTGAGTGAGTGAGTGTTGTTGTTGTTGTTGTTGTTGTTGTTGTTGTTGTTGTTGTTGTTGTTGTTGTTGTTGTTGTTGTTGTTGTTGTTGTTGTTGTTGTTGTTGTTGTTGTTGTTGTTGTTGTTGTTGTTGTTGTTGGTGGCCTGGTTGATCTGATGCAAGGAAAATATTTCATCGCGGTGCGTCGCTTCGCTGGGGTATAATAATCGAGATAGATGTAAGAAATATGGAAAGAGAAACAACACAAAAGAACCAAGGCAAGAGACAGCCAGATATTCCCCCCAAAAAAGAAAAATATTTGCCCCAAAAACCGAGTCCAGAGCCGAACGAACCGAAACCAAGTCATGGCAACCACCAGTAAGTAGAACCACCTCGTTAAAAGTGAAAAGAAAACAACTCCATGCCCTTCGCAAGTTAGAGAAACTCGTCAATGTTCCGCATTATTATTGGCTCTGCAGACTGTTGCGGCGATCGTGGATCATACATCACTGTTGGTCGGTTGATTGGAGACGTTGGTTGGTTGATCTCGAGAGATTTGCGAACCGAATCCACACCCGCTAGACCCAGACCGCTGCCGACGGGAGGCTGAGCGGGAGCACCAGGGGAGAAAATACCCGGCGAGAAAGGAGATGCGATGACGAACTGATCTGTGGTTTTGGGAGAAAAGATGGTTGATTCGTCTGGAAGCGTGGCTGTGGGCGCGGGGCAGTCGGCCATATGTACGTCTGTGTCGCCGTGTGATTTATTAGGAGGCTGGAAGAACGAGCGGTTTGGGAAGAGCGTTTCTGGACGGGAGGTGGAGTTGGAGCGACGATATGAATGGAACGTCTGATATTTTTCGCGTAAGGGCAGTGGACGGGGCAGCACACTGCAGCGTTTGGACGAGGAGCCGTTGCTATTGCTGTTACTGTTGCTGGAATTGCTGCTCTTGTTGTTGCTGGAAAGGCGAGAAAGGCTGAACGGGTTGTGCGAGAAGAAGCTGAATCCTGTGTTCGAACTTGACTGGCTCTCGAGGGAGGGCTTCTTGGATGCCGGAGAGGACGATGGAAGTGGCAGTTGCGGTGCTTTCTCCTGGACAGCTGGACTGTCAAGCCATTCCGGAGCAGGCTGCTTGCTGGTATTGCTCTTGTCCTGCAGTTTGCTTCGGAAGTCCGTCAATTGATAGATGAGACTCATGTTGGGGCCGACCCAGCGACTACGGGCCTTGACCATGCCGTAGACAGAGTTGAAGTCGAGGTGTCGGTTTTTGTAGAGCCCATAGGCAATGACGAGCGAGGCAGAGCGACTGACACCAAGCTGGCAGTGGATGAGGACTGACTTTCCCTGAGTGAGACGCTCATCGATCATTTCGCAGAGGGTGTAGAGGTCGTCTAGTATCTCAGAGTTGTGGTCCCATGGAACGTGTATGTACTCTGGCCGTTGGCAGGGGGTGTCTTCTGCCTTGGGGGTGGATGGGGACTCAGTCTCGCTCTCCTCGGCACTGGCAGACGGCGGGTACTCGAATGCAGACATGAAGGTGGCATCTGAGGTGGCGGTGGAGGGCTCCGAGTTGTGCCTGCCGACATTGGCTTTCCAGACGGACATGACAGTATCTTGTCTCTCTCTGGCAGCGACCTTGAACGGGTTACGGACCTCCTTGGCTACGTTGAAGACGACATCAAAGCGAGAGGCCTCTTCATGGCTAGGTTCGAGGTAGAGATACAAGCCAGAGTCGTAGATGAGGACGGGGCCGTGGGGGTACCCGCGTTCGGAACCCTTGCGAGACTCGCGAGAGATTGGGTTGTCATCTTCTTCGTTTAACCTCTCGAGCAACTCGTGTTGTGTGAAGAGGTGCTGTTGGTGGGTTGATTGGCTGTTGGATTCGTCTCGAGAGCCGGAGAGGGGCCGTTTGCCTGGGTTTGTGGTACGTTGCTGGGAGGACATGGGCGGTCTGCTGCTGGTGCTGGTGCTGGTGCTGCTTTCCGGGAAAGTCGGGGAAAGAATTGAGTTAAGAGACGGGGAGGATTCAGCGTGACGAAGGAGCGGCTTTAACGTGGGGGTTGGGGGCACCGCATTTGAGCCAAAGGAGCATCGGTTGAAACCTGGTGTCTGGATGGTAAGATTCGGCGGTTTCCTCTTGCTGGCGTTAGTGGTTGTAGTGTGATGGTGCATTGGCGAGGGCGGCGCGGAGAGGTTCCTGGCGCTGCTTTCAGTGATGGGCGCTGTGCTGAGGGGAGGCTGTCGACAGGAGCCCGGCTGTGGCAGTCTGAGGGACAAGTTTTTCAGGTTTCTTGCCTTCCGCGAAGGGGAAGACTCTGGTAGGTTACAGGACTCCTTTTCCCCGACTGTAGAGCTGAGTTGTTGTTGTTGTTGGTGTTGGTGCTGTGGCGGTTTTAGAAGTGGTTCCAGGGTTGGAGAATTGACTACTCGTCCCTGTGGTTTGCGCAGTGGACCCAGCGGGGTGATTGAGGTTGGCGACTCCGGAGAGGAGCTCGGAGACGTCTCCATGATGATTGGTGAGTCAAAGGTCGAGCTGCTGGTGGTGGGAGAGGAATCGGTTGACTCTGACGTTGCTGAGATGCTCTCACGCGGTAGGAAAGAGAGTGGTAGCGGAGATGCAAGTGAAGGATATCGCGCTGTCGTCGTCGTTGACGATGTCGATGTCGATGTAGAAGTACCAGTGCTGGGAGCAACAGCCCTGGTAGACATCAACCTGGGTTTCCTGTCGTGCTCTGCTGTCGAGTCTAGACCAGACTTGCTGTATGCATCCTGCAAGTTTGAGTGAACAGTCTCAGGTATCAAGAAAGGCGCCGAAGACGAAGGTGGCGGCGGATTCAGCGATGAGTGACGAGTCGACCAGCTGAGCCTTGATCGGGAGAGCGAGCGAGACCTGCGTTTCGCCTCTGAAGCTGTCGTTGGCAGGGACGATGAGGTCGGGTGAGGCATTATCGGCGGTTGCGCAAGCATCAGACCTCTCTTGAAGTATTACCCGTATATATGTATAGTTTATATATGTGTATATATATAGGTGTATATATATATATATATATATATGGAGGGCAGCAGCAGCAGGAATAGTTGTGATGGTGATGGCGAATGTCTGTGTTTTATCAGGTTAGCATGACCATGGCCAGCCAGCTAGATAGTCCCATGAGAAGGTCATGGCCGTGAACTGGTCCAGGAAAGAAAACGAAGGAAGAAGAAAAACACGCTGAAACAGCCTGCAGTCAGGCAGGGCGCGGCAAAGCCGTCCAGCAGCGCTTAGCTGGCGTTGAAGGTGATGCAGTAGTGAGGTATAGTAGGAGGAAGAAGAAGAAGCAAAAGAAACCCACCTCTCTCCGTATACACACAGCCTTCCCTCTGGCGTATCCCCCAGCTTCGAGCTACTTTTCCACCACTAATCGCATGGGAAGCCGACGACGATCGGATGGAGGAACAGGAGGAATGTCCAGCAAGAGAGAAAGGTCCGGTTATTGCCAGTGGTGACGGCGGGTCGAAGGGATCATGGGTGATGGCTGTTTGTTTCGCCTTTTGGTGTGTGTCTTCCGCTGTCCACCTTGGTCGAACTGTCTGTTTCACCACCGGCCGGAGCAACCAGGAGAAGCAGCTGGCGAGGACCAGAGATGAGAGGACGGTAATGTATGGGGAGTATGAGAATAGGGGAATGCCGAATGAGGGACGTCTTTCCACCTGGGAAGAGACGATAGAGAGAGAGAGAGAGCAGGCGATGTAGTAAAGGAAAGACGGCGGCTAAAAAAAAAAAAGAGCGTGGAGTCGAGACGGGAGCAGCCCTCGTCAGGCTGTCGGTGGAGGGAGGATGGAGGAGGACGAGGCCGGCGAGATGAAGAAGGAGAAGAAGAAGAAGAAGAGAAGAAGAAGAGAAGTTGAAGTTGAAGTTGAAGTTGAAGTCGAAGTAAGAGACGAAGCGGGAGCGAAGGAGGTTTTGGGTAAGGTTGGTAATACACGATACGAGAGATACCAGCGATACCAGCGATACCAACTCTTGACTCCTTCTGGTTGGTCTTTTTGGGCCTCTTTTTGGTGGTTTTTGCGTGGGTTTGGGGCTGGTGGGGGCAGGGGGAGGGGGGCGCTAGGGGAGGCCCGTGACTTGGTATGGTCAGGTATGGTACATGACGGTAAGTTACCACTCCTTACAGTACACCTACTTCTCTATCAACTTCCAATCTCTCCTTCTATAACTCCTTATTCTTACTCTTACTCTTTACTCTTTACTCTTACTCTCAACTGCCATTAATTACTTCTATTAACTATTACTTCTTCTTCTTCTTCTTCTTCTTCTTCTGCTTCTCTTCTTCTCTACTTACTGTCTGCTTTGCTGAGTTTGTTATCGAAGCCTGGCTTGGCCGTCTAAATATAGCATCAAAACACTCAAAGTTGGCCTCGTCTGTTGCCTTTTTGCTTCTCCTTCTCCTTCTTCTCCGTCTTCTCTGCTTGTTCCTGTTTCATCTTTTAGCTCAAGGTCGACTAGCTGGCCCTCAAGTTCCTCTGCTTCCTCCTTTCTCCCAGCCAACCATGGCCAGCAGAAGAGCAAGCTCAGAGTCGATGGGCCTCCCGCCTGTCTCTATATATAAACTGGCTTCCTGGAGGACATGGGTTCTGCTCGTAAGTAAAGAGTAGTAAAAAAATAACGCCAGGACAGGCAAAAAAGAAAGAAAGTGGAAAAGACAGGAGAAGGAGAGGAAAAAGCAACGCTTGCCGCAGCGGCAAGGACCAGCCAACCAGGCGTCTCAGGGCCTCACTTTGGCCCCTTCAGCTCGCAGGAATCGGCAGTTAGTAAGTAGAGAGGAGTAAAAGAGGGCAGGATAGGCACGAAAAGGCAGTCCAAGGTCAAGGAATAAAACGACTCCACTGGTCTGGTGGGTGTGTTGTTGTGAAGTATTATTATTATGCGTATGGAGTATCTCGCCATCATCGCCAGGAGATGTACGACATTTCTCTTACTTACATACGAACCCGGTTCATAAAGGCGAGCACATATACCGTCTCCTGGCAACTCCGGACGTGACAACTCGGGAAGGTCGAAATGTCGCAGCATAGTAAGTACTCCGTACACACAACACCTGAGAAGCAAGAGGCAGCAGCAGTCACAGAGAGTAAAAGGGAGTACGAGACGGATGGAGAACCCGAACGCCCTTGACGCCCTCGTCCCTGTGCTTGCCTCGTGTCCGGCCGGAAGACGCAGCCGTGGTCAGCTTGCGCCATCAGAGGTAAGGAAGTCCTTGCTTCGTCTCTTCTCTCGTAGCAGCGCAAGTACTTTTAAGTATAGTAACAGCTCTGTTGTAGTAACAGTCATGTACTGACGGTGACGGTACGGCCCTATACGCTGTTCAGCCTAGTTTTTTTCCAAAGGATATAAATAGATAGACGTTTGTTTCACTCAAATCGGCCATCAAGAAGACGCTCTCGCTCACCTGGTGGCTTTTTTTTTTTTTTTTTTTACTTCACTTACAACAGTCTGGCTTGCCCTGAATCTTGATCCTGATCCTGATCTTGATCCTGATCTTGATATTGATTCTCTCCTCGACTTCTGTTTGCTTCTCTCCATGTTCTCTTGCTTCCTGCTCCGGACAAGTTGTCAGGCCTCCCTCTCACAAAGATGAAACCGCGGAGCCAAGGAGCAAGACCCTCTAATAATAAGATGTGAAACAGCGATACGGATGGACGCTGGAGTCCCTCCACCCGTACCCATTACTCGCATCACCATCATCGTGGAGATGTATTTATGTTCGTGCCGGTGTTCTTCATGTCGATGTTGTTGATGCTTTCTTCTCTTCTCCTGCTTGCTTGCCACTTGGGCTTGCTCGAGCACAACACAGACCAAGGAAGAGACGTCATATCTTCATGGCTCTCTCCATTTATCCCGTTCATCTGCATCCATCCGCATCGCCATCATCGCCATCAAGGCAGAAAAGAAAAAGGAGAGAGAATAAGTAATAGGAGAAGCGAGAGCGGACACACGACACTACCAGCCGTCTCGTCTTGTCTCATCGAGTCTTGTCCTGCACTCCCTCTCCCCTTGCTTCCCTTCTTCCTGCGTATGGAGTAATAGTTCAATTATTTAGTTTAGGCGGCCTGCTGGCTAAGTCGTAAGTCGTGTAGCTAAAATTCTCCGGTCCGGAAAGACAGGCCGGGACCCCCCTGGTGGAGATGTCTTCCTGTCGTATCTTTGGGCGGTTGGCTCGATATATCCGTATCGTTCTTCCATTCCCTCGCGCCTAAAGATGGTAAACGTATCCTGCTGCGTATCGCGTGAAATGCTTCAAGTGGTCCCTTCTGCATGAGCTAACTTAGTATTAAGTCGAAGAGGTTCTTGGTTGCGCTTCCGCAGGCCACCCAACGCTTCCCCATTGATGTGTTGTTTCAGAGCCAGATGGTGCGAGTTGCCTGTGGATGTGATCGACAGGCAGGACGCTCGCTCGTCCTCAGGCTTGTCTCGTCTCTGTCTGCCCTTGGACAGCTCGTGGATAACTCGTGGGCAGATCGTGGGGGATGCTGCTGCTCCTGCTGCTGATGACATCTCCTCTGCCCTGCTCTTGATGTCCTCTCTGCCCTGATGTACATATCATCGTACCTCGCCGTCCCCCTCTTGCTGTCCCGTCCTGTCCCTGTCTTGGTCTTACAGCCCTTCCCTCCGTCCTACTCGGCCATCGGGGATATTCTGGGCCCAGCAAGCCTGTCCAACGTCGCTTGGGTAAGACGCATGACGCTGGAGAGGGGAGTCTGTCGTACGCGGGAGAGGCATCTGCAGCGACCTCCATCATCATCACCGTCGTCTCTTCTTCTTCTTCTTCTTCTTCTTCTTCTTCTTCTTCACGGCCTCCTCCGTCTTCTCCTCTCCATGTCTCAGGTCCCGTTCCTGTCCCTGGCCGCTTGCCTCTGCCCCTGATCCCGTCCCAGCCTCTGGCCTCGTCCTTTTCTCCTTTCTCGCCCGTGGATCCGTGAAAAGTCAATTGTATCAAACAAAGCCCCAAAGCCTTTTCCTGTCTCCGTCTTGGACATGTCGGATTTCCATCTTCTCTGCCTGTAGCTCGTAGTCAGTAAATCTCCAGCTCTTCTTCTCTGTCTGGCACTCAAAGGACAAGGGATCCCAGGCTAGCTCCCTACGTAGCGCGCTGTGATTTGATTATCTGCAGGCGGGAAGGGCTGTAAGTCATCGCCGGCCAGCCGTCTTTATTGGAGGAGCCCGTCCTTGTTGATTCTTCACTTCCATCATCATCATCGTCTTTGTCTTCGTCTCGCTCTATTGCGCTGCTTTCTTTTTCCTCCTCGTCTTCGTCTTTCTTCCTGTTTGTGGCCCAAAAAAGGCCTGCTTTTGCCCGGCCGTCTCTGCAACTCCGCACTTCCATCTTTCTGTCCATATCACGACCATCACGACCATCACGACAATCATCATCATCACCATCATCACCATCATCACCGTCGACCAGCCACCCACCGACCGCCGTTGGCTCGCTCTGAAACCGCGCCCGTCCGAGTGAGAGGCCAAGGGGGAAATAACGCTCCCCTCAACGATGGTGTGAAGCTAAGCTGCCGCCTCCGTGTTCGTGTGCCGCCTGCGTTGACCTTGGAGATCCAACTCTGCGCCTCCCAGACAGCGAGGAGAAGCAAGCGGCAGACGAAGAAGAAGCAGCAGCAGCAGAAGAAGAGGAAGAAGAAGAAGAAAAAGAAGACGCGCGACGGAGAGCGCCATGCTGCTCGAAAAGACCTCGTCGGCCTCCATCACCACGCTCGTCACGCCCACCAAGTCCGCCAGGGAGAAGGGATGGCTCCGTAACCGCCGGCAGACTGACCCCTTGATCAGGGAGCCCGTCCAGCTGCCGCAGCCTCGACCCAACAGACACTCCATCGACGCTGCGAATGCGAACGCCAGCGCCGGCCGCCAGTCCAGCCAGCAGCCTGGATCATCGCCGCTCAGCTCAGAGAGCTTCTCCAACCCGGCGCTGGCCTCCTTCTCGCCCAGGAAGACCAATATCCATACCCCGTCGCGGCCCTCGCACCAGCAGCAGCAGCAGCAGCAGCAGCAATATCAACAATACCAGCTGCACCAGAGCAGCAGCAACGGCTCCTCGACCGTCAACTCGCCTACCCCTTCGCACCACCCGCACCAGCTCTTCTACACGCCCACGCCGCTCAGACAGGGCGACCAGGACCAGTATCAGTACCTGCAGACCCCGTCCCGGCTCGCTGAGGAACCGCCGCCGCCGTCTAGCAGTCCAAACATCCGCCATATCACCACCTCCTTCATCAACACAAACACCAGTCTCACCAGCCCCGTCTCCCCCGAGAGCAATACCAACAGTCACAGTCACAGTCACAGCCACAGTCACAACCACAGCCATAGCCATAGCTTCCATTTTACTCCTGCAAAGGACTCCAAGTCACCGCACTACAAGCGTGCTCCCGCTTCCCGCAGCAGTCTGGGCATAGAGACCGCTTCGGGACCACCGCCGGCACTGAGCACTCAGCAGCGGAGCGTTGCGCAGGATAAACAGCAGTGGCAACTCGTCTCGACCGCTGATCCGCCACTGACGCGCAGGCCGACCTCAGACTCGACTTCTGCGTCTGCGTCGGCCTCGCTGGACTCGGATCCAAAGTCCAACTACTCGAGTGCCGGCACAAGTACATGTCTGGACACGCTTCCGCGCAAGGAGGATACTAGTACCACTAGTAACTATAACAGTAACAACACCAATAACACCGATAACAACGTTAATAACACCAGCAGCAGCAGCAACAACAACAACAATAATAATACTGCCACGACCACTACGAATAATACCGACATGTCAACGATTAGAGACCGGAGTCTGCGCTCGTCAGTCTCGATGGAGGACAGTAGGGATAGAGATGCGCACTTGGGTGGTAGCAGCAGTAGGGGGTCTCCCCGGGGATCCAAGGCTGAAGATCTCTTCTTCAATATAGCGCAGACTTCTAGTCGACTCAGCTCCGATTCCAAGACTAGGCGAAGGGTATGTACATAAACGCTCTATGTGAACAGGGAACTATATGCCGCCCAAAGATAACTAACATTGTGAACAGTCAAAGTTTGGCCTCTCTTCCCGCGCAAAGACAACCGAAGATACTCCTTCGCCAGACAGAGGCCACTACTCCTCCTTTTCTCAAGATACCTCACCCAGGGGCAACTATGAACTCCCTTCCTCCAGGGCCCCTGCTTCTGCTCACCCGCTAGACGAAGCCGGCCGTTCTCGGTTCTTCAGCAGCTCAGGTTCAGCCTCAACCATTGGACGCACAAGACCGTCACGCCTGAATGATGAACTATCTCCTGAACACTCACAGCGCTATATGCCAGAGAGACGCGATTCAGTTCCCGACTTTGCCCACAAAAAACCATACAAACCCAGTCTGGTCAGCTCTCGCAAAACCCGCGCAATGACAAGCTACGAAGCGGGAACAGATCGGAACATGGGAACAGATACAACTACAAAATCCAAAAACGATGGCACAGAGTCCACCATGTCAACTACTGCTCCATCGACCGTCTGGGATGAACTGGATGATCTAAAGTCGCGGATTCGGAAGCTCGAATTGACCGGAAAACTCCCTTCTTCGTCTGCCGCAGCCATGTCTTCAATGGCGGGAGAACGGCCCCGAACGGCCACCACCACGGTAACGACGGTATCTTCATCGCCAAAACATAAACAAAAGGCCAGCTCCAACTCCCCCCCCGTTGCTCCACCGATACCGGTAGATACCGATCCAAGCTTCACGGTCAGCCAGGTTCATCCTCTCCTCCACACTGCCCTGGCCAAGGCAAAACCGGTTCTGAACCAGGAGGTCTACCAAGCTCTCGAGTCTACGGCAACGGATGCAATCAACCTTTCTACTGCCTTGACTTCGAGCATGCCACATACCAGCAGCATGTCTGTCGTTACTTCGGCCAGCACTCCGGACCGCGTCCTGCGTCGAAAGGCTGATGGCGTATGCAGAGGCCTTACCGAGCTATGCCTTGCTCTCTCCGAAGACAAGCTACGGCCCGTTACCATCTCCAGATCAAGGCCCGGGAGCCGAGACGCTACCACCGTGAAGATCTTTTCCGCAGGCGAAGGCGAGCCAGGGACGGCATACCGTCGAAGCGCAAGCCATGAACCCGAGGACGTCAACTTCAGCCGCCTTCAATCATCCCTGAACCGCGACTCCCACAACCGGCGAGCCAGCGCCCTCAATCTCTCTCCTAGCATGACAACCCTAAAAGCATCACCCCAAGAGGTACCAGACCAGTCAACGACCCATCTAACGACACCTTCACAATTACGAGCCAACCGTCGCTCTTCTCTACTACGTGCGAGACGACAGGAACAAGAAGAGTATGACACAAAGCTCCAACCTACCACAAACAGCTCTCTGCGGCCCGTCACCCGCTCCATAACCGTGGCAGACAACATGCACTTGGGCAGAGACCGTTTCCACCGCTCATCCCGCGAATGTACTCCCGAATACGCCAACAACCAGCAGGAGAACTCCCCAAGCAACCAACATCACCATCATACTCCTCCATTCCGCACTACAACCACCACCACTACTACTCCATCAACCTCAACACCTCAGTCTGGAATCCCACTCCGTCGAACATTCCTATCAACAACAAGCAATATCCCTACAACCTCGGCTGTGTCCATCCAGCCTGGTTCCCGCCGCTACGGAAGCGGTCAACCAACCATCCGGGCTGTTGTCGATGACTACTCTAGTCCCAGGACCAGTTTCGGCGGTGCTGAAGATGACTCTCCCCAGAACCGAAGTACGGCAAGGACAATCTCACATTTCTCTCAGCGTCCTCGAACAAACAGCCTAGGTACTCGCCGGACTCCTGCTATTACACTCAGCACACGACGGACCTTCGAGGGCACTCCTGGCCGCTAATTCAGCCAAACACCGCTCGACTAGCTAAATATTTGGACACAGCAGCACCTGCACACACTCGGAGTATTCTTTTACG
>QQSR01000126.1:0-16967 GCA_003664465.1 Trichophyton mentagrophytes
CCTTATATATATACCCGTTATATCTGTCTTGATATCTCACTGCGTATCTTTGGTTGTGTTCTTCTTACCCTTCCCCTCCTAATGTTGCCATGCGCTGTCGGGGAACTTTTATAGCTCAGCCGCTGATTCCTCCTTCCTGTCTGTCGCTCCTGCCTCCTGTCCTTTGTTGCTTCCGTTGCCTTTGGATCCAGGAATTGTCACCCTTAAGGATGGCAGGTGCGCCCGGTAACCCACTGGAGCCGGCAGGACCGTCATGCTGTGGAAAGAATATTCCAAATATTCATATTCCTGGCTGGATTCGAACTCACGTCCCTCCCTGTTGAATAAGTTTCCCACCAAGGCTGGAAAAATGAACTTACCATTCGGCTACTACGCAGAGTCACGGGTTCCCTAGCCATTAGCTGGTGCTGGGCAGATGGCCTCTGCAGCTCCCTGCCGGCAGGCCTCCAGAATAGATGGGAAAAGCCATGCATCCCTCCATGGAGACAACCAAGGCCATTAGGAAGATAAAAAAAGGATGTACACAGGTAAAGGAGACTATGTACATCAAACTGCTGTCCCTTTTGACCCATCTTCCTCTGTGCTGCGTCGTGGGGTGGGAGATCGAGATTTGGCTGAGAGGCCTTATAACGTCCCTTAGCCTGGTGTCTTTCACTGAAGCCCGCCGGCCTGGTCGAGCGGTAAGTTGCTGTGGTTATGGCGTAAACCCAGATTGGAGGTACATGCCGAGAGGTGGGTGCTAGCAACCCAAGCCTGGTAGTGTCCCGCAGTAACTTGCCACCCGATGTCTAAGAAAAGCGGGTGGAGGAGAACAACCAAGTCATTGCGACCGCGTTTTCGTAGGGAGACTGCAGACTCCCGAGCTTTTTTGCACTTTTTTTTGAATATCCGATGTTATATCTCCTTTTCCTCATCTTCAAATCCCTGATCGGAGTCTCCTCCATGCCGTCTCGTCGGCCTTCAAATCTGGGGATGGTACTTCTGCACTGTTTTCGACGGCCATAGGGGGCTATGTACCCCCCTAAAACAGGTCCGACGCCGTGGGTTCGAGCCGCCGCTGGGCCAGCACCTCCAGTCAAGACAGCCCGTTTGAATATTCATACCCACCCCTTTTACCCCTTTTTTTGGCACCTATGAAACGAGCAAAAATCGGCGGATTTTCTGCTTTTTTCAGCATCTAAACATCATATCTGGATGGTGAGTTGTGAAAAAAGGAGGTGGCTTTGGCTATTTTTTTTATATTCACTGCGCCAGGCCCTCTTGCTTTGGTTGTTTTGGTACATACACACCCAACTCACTGTCACTTATTTACTCCAACAAGCAGCTTGATATCAACAATACTCTAACAAATAAAATATCTATTTTTTGATACTCCCAGAGGCCAGGAGACTGAGAGGCTCTAATCCTCCCGTTTTTCCATACGTTTGCCAATTTGTTTGTTGTTTTGCTCCTGAACATCCCTTTGGTGGTTGCCGCTCAACCCTCTTCGACAAGATGCGACCGTGTGTGCTCATCACCCTATTATCCCAAATATCTCACCTCCACGTCGTCTATTACCTTCTCCCGACGTTGCTTTACACTCCCAGAGTCCTCTGCATACTTGGAATCCACTAAGTGACTGTAAACAAAGCGTCCCGGGCGCGCAGTGGGTGTTGGCGTAAGGAGGGAGCCGTGAATCAGGCCACTTCAACCCCTTTGACACTCTTCACTGGCTATTACTGACTAGAGTATACTTTATTATAACTTCTAGCTGCTCCCGAATGAATATCGAGACTCTCTGGCCTTTTTCACCGCTCCAAGATCCCGGCTATGACCTGTGCCATTGGTAAAAAGGGTCCTATTTGATACCCTCTAACAGTTACATCTGCAACATTTATTCAGCGCTGGAGAGATCCCCATATTCTGCTCTCTGAACTCTCTGTTGAAGAGGTACAGCTTGAACAACGGGATAAGGTGAACAATGGAGACAAATAAAAGAGATTGTTCACTGTGCTCTGCATTGACAAAGGTATGCATCACCATTTCTTTACTGGCATTATTGGGACATTCGCAACTCTTCTATTCAGATATCTTTCTACATCTGCGTCTGCCAGTCTCTCTCCTTTGCTTTATATACGGGACATGTCCAAAGATATGCTGGTCAGGAATTATTTATTCCCCCTACAGCCCTACTACCACAAGGGAAGAACATAAATGCTGATATTGCAGTACATAGCATCGAGATAGGAACTGTGGTCTACATTACGCACCAAAGTTATTCCACCTCTTTATCTACGCATCCAGTCAGAGGAAGCATATTACATCGACCGCAGAAATGTCACAGCCTGAAGACAGACCTACTACAGAGACCACACGCTCTTCCTCCCTGATATCCGCTAAATCGGAAGGCTCAGTAATTGTTATTCCTAGCATAATCAGCGATCCCTTACCGATGTTTGCCAAATATTATAAAAATCCCGAAAAACTCCTTGCCAGATGTGTTAAAGGTCACAGGGATGGACCAAAATTAATACGACCAGAGCCACCGGAGACAAGTGATATCCCTCAAAACGACCCATCTGCTAGTTTGTTGAACAGCCATCTCCCTCCTGAAGAACTAGACAACTTCGAGAACGCATCTTACCTGGACTCAGACTCCGATTATATATCGGTAGACTTTGACGGTGAAGATACTTTTCACAAACATTCCATCTGCTCCTACATGTCGGTAGCCAGCGACGAGATCGTCTGTAAACTCGATGATGGCAGCCTAATGCTCCAGCTGATTGACGCATATGACATGCTCTTCCCGAATGAGCTTGAAAACGGCATTGCAGACGGTACAATCAGTCTCGATATCTCCTTGGAAGAAGAAGATGATGATGACTCCGAAGAAGACGAGGATTGCTCCTCTGCTTCGTCTGACGAAACGGGTCGTGAAGATATAAACCAGGATATCCCCCGACCAGGTATCGGCGAGAAGAAACATTTTGTTGAACGAATATTTACATGGATGAAACGGGTTCCTGCCACCGACGAGAGTGAGCTGTCTGTCTCCTTGTCTGAGAAAAATCCGTCGGAAAAGAGCGCTGAGAGTGACCTGAGGCGGAAGTTTAGCATGACTGATCTTCATCATGCCTACGAGGCCTCTGAAGGGCGAAGTTCATAGTCCATCTTGTTAAATATCCCATGATTTTATGCCCTGTCGCTTGATTATTACTGGAATCTAAGATATTACTAGTTTTGAGATTTAAATATTAACGATCAAGATTGGAAATGGGTCAGTCAGTATGTGCACTCTAGCAGCAGTATAGCTGAGTTCAATTTTGATAATAGTCTTCTTATGCAAAAATAGTAAACCAGCAGACTGAGAGGAAAACAAAGTGTATAAGAATAACAAAATCACTAAAGCGGCCCATTCCCTCTGACCAGAACGCTCCTGGATACCACTTAATGAGAGTAATAGCGTCCTCACCTGGCTCGTCTCTTTCTAGCTCGTCGAGAGTCTCGCTGCTGGCACCCATATCTGAAGGGACGGGAGACCATGAGAGGCTCGGTAACAACCAGTTCGGCAGGGTCAAACAACTGCCTCTGTCGGAAATTCCTACAGATAGATGGAGTGTAGTTATATTCTCCCTGCCCAGCCCTCTCCATGGCCGACAATGCAACATCACTAAACTCGTAGCCCCCCGTAACACTCAGAGCGCGGAACCACTTCTTCTCTACCAAGTCAACAACTCTACTCGCGTAAGGTCCAACCTCTGATGAAAAGCCCGAATCACGTCCAGAGGTATGTTCAAGGTCGTCGATCTGCTCACGTATTTGCAGGGTGTGCTTTGCAAGATGGGACCATCTGCCAGTGCGGAAGAACATTCTGGGACCGCAAGGAGTCTCATGAAAATCAGCGTAGTTGATTATCTGCCACTCTATATCCTTAACGTCCCAGCCTACAATACTGCATACTCGGGCAAGCCATGACTTGATGCGAGAGCTTTCACCGGGTGGCATATGAGATACCCTGTCAAGTAACTTATGGCGGTCCATTGGGATGTAGTTCAAGGGAAGCTGATTCCGGTTTTTATCATTGAGCAAGAGACCCTGCTTGACTTTGATCCAAAATGCGTCGTTGTCGATTACTGGTAGGGCAATGTTGTATGCATCTGGGCCGAAGCATTTCTTGCACTTCAGGACTTTGGAGATAAGCACCATCACATCTGCGTATTCAAACAACATAGAATAAAGCGGGGAGAAGTCGGGATTGTCGTCCGCAAGCTGTGCAGCTTTCCGTGCAATGCGCGATACCTTTTCAATCATGTGTATCTCCGGATGGCAGAGAGTGAAATAGGTGTCAATCGTCTGTGTTATAAACCCCGACAGGATGTCTGCCGGGGCATCACTAGAATTCTTCAGCCATCGGCGGGCATGACCTGAGGACTTCTTAATGATGTTTCGTGTAGAAGGGTTAATGCGGTGCTCAAGGATAGACTGAAAAGCAAGGAGAGCCGAGCGAATTGTATTCTCGTTGACGGGGCGCTTGGGGAGCTCTTTGCGGAAGCCTAGGGAGGCTATCATGTAATTAACGTCGAACTCCGGCTCGTCTGAAGGCATGGCGAGTTTCCCTTCCGTTGGCTATGGGTATCGGATATATCAAGCAAATAATCAAAGAGCAAGTAACGAACGTTGGCTGGGGTGGGAATAGCATGAGCAAAAGTGATGCGTAGACTAAGATAAAACGAGTGCCGAGTAGTTGTTCTGACCATCCCTACATGTCTTCATGATGCACAACAAATAAATAAATAACATGGGTCTCGTTTCCCTATAGTTCCTGCTTTCGTCGTAGCTCAGGGTTTCAGGGAAGGGGAAGTCGGATTCAGCAAATAAACAGTGGCAAAACGTCTGGCAGTAAGAACAAAATAAACGTTGAACATTCGATATTATACATGATCACCGTGCTGGAATATCAACTATGAAATATGAAACTGGAGTAAGTGGAAAGATGACATCAAAAAGAGATAGAAGAACGGCCCATAAAGTGGAACAGTTGCACCAGTAATGGTAAAAAGACGAGGGAAGATGTGTATAAGTATTGAACTCCTCCAGGTATATATGTCATCTAAATCCGTCGCTCGGTTAGGAAAAAGAGAGCCAAGCCAGTAAAAGGAATAATTCATAAGAAAGGTAGTAATGGTAGTAACGTGGCATATTTATTCTAGGAGTCATGTGAATCGTTTCCCTCGCGGGTACTCGGTGATATTGATGCGTCTCGGCTAGGAACAGCAGGGGGCCCAGAGTTAGGGCTCGGAGATGATGAACTGGCAGCAACATGTTTTGCTTCAATGGTTGAAGTAAGATGGCTAGCAAGCTCATTTCCACCATCAAGTTTCTCCAGTTTAGATCGAAGGAACTGAACGTCAGATAGCATTCTGTGTGATTGGTTAGCGGATGAGAGTCATGGGGTAAATGAATGTTATCAATTCATCATACCTTTGCCTAGCCCTTTCGGACTTCAGAGGTGCCTGTTGGAAGGCATCTGTCCATTGGTCCTTATAACTTGCGAAGACAGGGCCCATGATCATCGTAACAGTCGAGTCTGGCAAATGCTTTGACAAAACTCGATGTAAAGTTCCAGTTTCCTTCGCTAAAACTTCCATGTAAGGGCTGGGAGTATCCGTGTTCGATTCTGCTTCCCAGTCCATCTTTTTCATAGAGGTAACATGGACGGAGGCACGGGAACTCATGATATCAACAAGTTTCTCATGGATCCCGGATTGATGCTCTTGATAAAGCCTTTTGACTTTGTCGAATTCACCCATGGCAGGAGTGGATGGGCAATGCCGGCGAATGAACTCCCTGATATAGGGAATCAGGGCAGTTATGAAGCTCAGAGATTGAGACGCAAGAGCTAGGTGTTTAGTAGTGATATTTTTCAAGCCTGCACTTTTCGTTGCCCCAGCACCAAGTATCAACTGCGAGGTTCTCGAATTAAATAGCTTGAGACACTCAAGTAGAATAGGAGCAATTTCAGGGACCACATTTGGTATACCGGCCATGAAGTGTTGGAACTCTTCAGTAGCTTGCAATATTAAGAAGGCAGATTCTGGGAGAATAAATTTCTGCTCATCAATAGTTGCGCTTCTGACACGCTCTTTATTAGCTCCTGAGCCGTTAACGGGACCTTCTTTGTTTTCTGCTCCTTGGTCTAAGTCGTTTTCACCTGTGTCCCAAATTCTGGATGATGCACTCCACATCTCTGCATCGTGTGTACTTGCATCCAGCACACGGGATAGGAACGTGTGTTCACGATCGCCGAAATCTTTGGCATCCCATTTATCCAAATCCATAGCTTGAACGATACGGTGTTTCCAGGCATCTCCGAAACTAGAAATGTAGTTCTTTATCTGAGTGTCAACCACCGTTTTAAGTGCAGTACCACTTCTGCCCGATATAGCCTCGCATTCTTCAGCAAAGAGCCTATTTAAAGTGAAGTATTGTAGAAATTGTTCGAGGGTGAAGAACTCGATCTGCCCACCTCGAACCTTTAATACCTTCACAATTTGTGACTGGACTATATCCACGGCTTGGCCAAGTAAACTTGACATATCTAAAACCTGGAGGATCTCATCTCTGGCTAGGGTGTTTGGTGATGGAACATTGGCCATGGTGTCCAGACTCTGAGAGCTTTGACTTCGAGTTGGGGATCTCACCGATGCTGACGGATTCCCCAAATTGCTTGTAATATCAAGCAAGACTTTCACTTGGACACTCAGCCTTCTAAGTGCCTCACTAATCCCAGTGTATATAGTAGTGAGCATTGAAAATGCATCATCTGCACCCAGAGAGCGGAGGTTACGCGCAAGAATGGATGATTTTTCCTGTTGATTTAACTGTCGTCCGCCATGTGTTGAAGCAGACATGATTGATTCGTTGTCTTCGTCTGTTGAACTAGGGAGATTCCGGCGAATTATGTTTTTCATTTCTCGGAGGACGGCATTTTTGAAAGATGTGGCACCAGTCATTGTATAGCGGGCCCGACCCAAGCCGGAGAGCTCTCTCTGAAGCTTCGACCGCATCTCACTATCAACAGTCAAGTATGCTGGCGTACTGGAGACAGTGTTCCGCTGGCCACGACGAGATCTCTGGAAAGCCATGCCAAGTCGAAGTAATGTTGCCTCTGGAGAAGAGTTTTCAACATGCCGGCGAAGGTCTTCTAATAGAATGTTTAAGAACCTGCTCTCATACCCAGCTCCTATGTAGGATCGGAGCTGGGCAAAATCATCTGACGCTCGATCAAGCGCGTCGACTCCTCGGAGATCTATGATCCTGTCCGTGTCCGTGATATATTGTCGGGGCTTTACCGGCCGTTCGCCAACAAGAAGCCTCTCAGCATCGTCCAGCTCGTCAATGGCGTCTTCAAGATCACCGCTATCAATGAGTTTCTCGCATTTCGAAACTGACGAAATGACTTCCTGTAACTGGCAAACAGCATCTGCTAACTTCCTCACATTTTCACGCCGACGTTGAAGCTTAACCACTTTCAATCCTCCCTGAGCCATATCCGCATCCAATTTTGCCAAGTCCGCACGTAGCACTTTGATATTATTTACGGAGGTTGCAGCTTCGGTATGAAGGTCCCTTAGAGAACCTAATGCAGAGAAAAAGGACTTTGAAGCAGTAGATATGGATGAAAGTAGGTGAATTTCCACGGTATCCAAATACCAAGAGAGTTTCTCCTGTAAGATTGCATTTGTAGCGAGCGCCTTTCTACTTGGACGTCTCTCAGAAGCCAAGTCATCAGAGCCAGGCCGTGCGGGGCCCTTTGGGGAACTGATAACCTCCGATCGCTCCGACACTATATCGAATGTCCTGGGATTTTCAAGTTGGAAATTTTCGTCAAAATACACATTTGGTATCGTAGACAGTGGGGTTGGTGAAAGTGCTGATTTGTGGCTGGATGATGGTCGAGGACGCTGTGTAGAAGGCTCAGATGATGAAAGAGACCCTGATTGACGTCCATCAAGCGCCTTGCTAAGTAGTTGGTCAAGTTCTGGAGAGGCTAAAGAAGGTGTATTCCTCCTAATGATACTCGGGTCCTGGTCTCCATTCTCTTTCGCATGATGCAAAGCATCGTATAACGAGCCAACTTGAAGAAGATAGGGTTGGAAGGACGCAGAATCAACATGAGGAATATTCGTTAAGGTGACCGGAGGTATATCACGGGCCGAAGGTGGTTTATAACCACTAGGTGGAGCAGATGTATGAGGAAGAAGTCCAGTGCGGACAATTGGAGGTTGAAGGAGGGTTGAGATTGCTGCCAATAAAGATAACCGTTAACATAGGCGTAACATAGCTGAGCGGGGTAGCAGATACAACAAATCCTACCATTTTGGCCGGTCTCTGCTATTGGCCCATACTGTTGATGTTGCTGCAGTAGTGGCGGGTGGAAAGTCGATCCCAAACTTGTAATAGAGCTGGCATTGGAGCTCCTGCGAGATCCAAGCCGATGCCGCGATACGGTTTTGTTATTGCTATCTGCTTGCTGGAAGGGAGTTTGCTGAGACGCAGCAGATTTCGGAGATGATAAAGGCAGGCTGTCCACCGACTTCCTGGAGTCCGGCGAGGTCATGTCGGACCTGGGGACCATGTGAGGCTCTGTAGTTCAGTGGCAGCAATTAGGGCCTAGTTATCATGACGGCAGGTCTTCGAAGCCGGCAGACGGAAATTTGGCGCATTCGGTGAGGGCAGGTCTAAACTATCCGTTTGTTATACAGCCAGTAAGAGCAGAGCGTAAGCAGAGAAGGGCGAGATATACGTTGATAGGAGTATTATTGTATTGTTATAGTTGTCATTCCGTCAGGCGTTTTCTTTTGGACTGGAAGCTTAGACCACCGGTCTGGGGATGTATATTCTTGGCACCTAATCCCCTTCTGGCAAAATCTTGGCGTACCTATGGAAGTATATTTATCCGTAGATAACGTGATACAAAGTTTATTTTCAATGTCGACCCCTTTTTCAATCCACAGACATTATTTTGAGCACTATACTTGGTCTATCAGATACTTTTGTGTGATACTGTCCTTTTGAAATTAGCTTTTATTGTGTTTTATTTTTCACATGCAAGCATCTATATATATCCATTTAGTTGACTTGATCCATCTCCTACAATGATCCGCTCTATCTTTCGGCTTAGGCAAACTTGGGAGCCACTCAGTTTCAGCAATTCCGACTTCATACGTATACCTTCTAGCCGAATTATTGAGGAGGAAACTATTCCAGGTTATCTAGCGTCCCGATATTACCCTACAAGGATAGGAGAGATCTTTGAGAACCGGTATCAAGTTGTAGGAAAGTTAGGATATGGAGCAACCTCAACGGTGTGGCTTGCACGAGATATGGAGTGAGAGCCTCCAAGGAATGATCTTATGAGAAATGTTCAGATACCTTGCTCATGCACAAGATACTCAGATATCGTCGCTATGTTGCTCTAAAGCTTTTTATCACATCCACTTCGATGGGCGGGCAGTTAAATCAAGAGCTCCAGATGTATAAGCGGATAGAGGGGGGCTCGGGGTTTCATCCTGGTCATAGAGCAGTCAGATCACTGATTGACTCATTCGACATTGAGGGACCCGAAGATAACTACAGATGCATGGTACATTTGCCATTATGGGAAAATTTGTATACCTTCCTGCACCGAAATCCAGTACGTAGACTCCCACCAATCCTCTTAGCGTGTGTACTACAGCGGCTATTTTCAGCATTAGACTATCTGCATACGGAATGCAAAATCATTCATGCCGGTGGGTCTCTGTTTCTCTCTACCTCTTCACCACCATGTCTACACTTATTCTAATTCGAATTATCTAGATATCAGGGCGGACAACATCATGTTTGGGACTGGCGATGACTCAATTTTCAGAGACTTTGAAGAAGCAGAACTTCAAACTCCATCCCCACGCAAGGAGTCAGATGGAAGGACTGTCTACTTGTCCAGGCAACTAGGAATGCCCAAAGAATTGGGTCCTCCTGTCCTATGTGACTTCGGTTCGGCCATATCTGGTGCCACGGTGCACTCTGAAGACATTCAACCTAACATCTATCGAGCCCCGGAGGTGATCTTGGAAGTTCCATGGACTTATAGCGTGGATATATGGAATGCAGGGTGCATGGTATGATGTCCAGTATATCTAAGGTAGCTTGGAGGTTAAACCTTACTATCTAGATTTGGGACATTTTCGAAGGCGAACCCTTGTTTACTGGGCAAGACCCAGAATTTCAAACTTACCGGAGTCGAGCTCATCTTGCAGAGATAATTCGGCTCCTAGGGCCTCCACCGCCTTCCATGCTCACACAAGGGAATCTAACAAGCAAATTCTTTTCTGCTGAAGGTACGCTTTTTTTTAAAATTATCATTCCTTGGTTCTATAGTCGTAACCAACTCGCATCCTAGGTGAATTCTGCGCCGGAATACCTCTTCTTGGCCCTGTCCAACTCCAAGAACGAGAAACCAGTTTGAAAGGACCGGAAAAACTGGCCTTTTTACGCATGGTACGAAAAATTCTGCAGTGGCAGCCAGAGAATCGTAGCTCCGCAAAAGAGCTTGAACGAGACGAGTGGATCCAGAGTTATTTTTGAGAGAAATATATAACTCTGTAGTATTATTTCTCCAATGCTTGTCGTATTGCTTTCCTTACCATCTGCGAGAGAGGTAGCATGGCGGCACATAGTACTCGTGGAACAACGATCCACGTGATGAGCTTCGGCCCGACCCGAAACTTTCGTGGGTAGGACCCCCTATTGGTTGGCTTACGAACTTTCCGCTCACTCTTTACATTCTTTCCTTCTTGTACCAGATTTCTGCATTCTGGGAACCTGCCTCTAAAAATGCTTATTGAGACGGGGGAATTACATATTCATTTTTCCGCCTATGCTGGTAGCCTCTACCAACTCCTCCTGCCGGTTTTCTATAACTGCAGAATGAACCTGTCGATGAAGAATTTTGCCCAAACTACGATTCAAATAGGCCCTACCTAGCTAAACTTGGAGATATTCTTGACGACTACTATCAAATTCTGATGAAAGTCAGCTGGGGAATCTTGGCATAATACGGCATGCTTGTGATATGCGAGTATTCATACCACAGCTTTTACACCTGTCGTTTACATTTGATGTTTAACACAGACATCAATAACTATAAACCAAAATTTTCAATACAAATCTAAAAAAACCTCATAGTAAAGGTAAAAATGAGGATCATATTGATCCGTCATATTGCGGTTGTGCGCTTCTCAAAATATACCCCGAAAGTTTTGATATCATGGGTCCGAACGGAAAGCATGTGTGTTTAGCGCATGAGTCTATGAGGGGCCAGAATGGCAGTTCCAAGAACGATTCAAGGACAGGATTATCCTCTTCCGCTCATTAACACATCTTGCGCTATCCCTAGTTCTATTGGGTTACCTTCATACGGACTGCAATGTAGTTTACCAAATTTTGACAACATCTTCTTGAAAATCCTGAAGGAAATCCTGAAGGATTTGGTGATTCCATGAACGCCCAATTTGATCATCCAATATAGCAAAAAATCGATATTACTGGGGAACCTATATACTACTACTATAATGGGTCTGGGCCTTTTAGACAACTGAGAAAATTAGACCTATGATCGTGGACCTTGGAGCGGCCGTAACGTTCAATTGTGAAGACAGCCATGGAGTATCTACGGATCAGCCGGGTTATTATCGCACTCCTGAAGTTATAGTCAGGTGCGGATGGAGAACAAGGGCAGATATGGAACATTGGTGCTATTGTGAGTGACATCTTTCAAGCTTTCCTTTATAGATACAAATTACATCTAGTCCTGACATTTAGTATAGAACGACATACTACTCCATCGAGTGCGTACTACAGATGTGTATTATGACGCTAAAGAGTATCTCGCTGAAAGGATAGAATTACTTGGCTTTCCACCCCCTGAATTGGTCTTACAATTGCGCTAATTATCATGATATTAATGGTCACACCCTACCAGAGTATGAAATATTTCAAGAGACCATTAACTGTTTGATAATGTTGGTTATTAAAGAACCCTTGCAAGGTGCAGACTATGGTTATATTTCGTATTAATATTTTCAACAGAGACTTCCTTACATGTAGACTTAATCCAGATCAAAAATTCGAGGATACATATTCTCTGGACAGAAAAGAGAGAGATAATTTTTCATCGAATGTGAGAAGGATGCAGGCTTGACTCCCTGAATCGTGAAACCTATATATTTAGACTCGCATTGCTATAAAAATTACAAGACATGCTCAAATAAAGTAGTTAGGAGGTGTGACTGGGCCCGCAGAATTTATCAATTAAAAGACAGAGATTACAAGCCTCAGGGCTCTTTACCCCTTGTCCTCGGCTAGTCAGGCGGCGCAATATCGCCGTGCAAATATTTTGTTAGTTTAGCCGCCGCCAAGCGCCACCAAGCCGCGCATGGAGTTGGGGGAAAAAAACCACTTTACGCGGTTGAAGAAGCGCGACGCGTCCCAGCGAAGTCTTTTTTGCGCTTTCGCACATCCCGCCGAGCAGCAATTCTACCAGCTTGAAAAGATCCTCCGCATCACCACACTCACAGTATTGAACGCATTTTAGCAGGTTTTATTAAATTGGCGCTTCCGATAACATTGTCGTGATAATGGATCGAAGAACACCTTATGCCCTGAGTGTGCTGCAACCGGAAGCAGATGGGCCAGATGAAGCCAGAAGCCATATACAGGCTCAACTACGAGAATTTATCCTTGCCTTCCAGATCGATAATACTTTCGTCTACAGGTAAGGCTTTCTAGTTCGCTATCCAAGAAAACTTATATACTAATTTCTTTTACTCCGAAAAAGAGATCAGATCAGACAAAATGTCCTCGTTAACAGATATCTTTGCGATGTCGATGTCGCACACTTGATCGCATATAATGAAGAGCTGGCCCACAGGCTCACGACAAATCCACAAGACACCATTCCCCTAGTATGTTCACTTTTGGCTTTGTTTTAGCACTGCCGAATTACGCTTACAAGGCTCGTTTCTGTAGTTTGAAGCAGCCCTAAAACAATGCACACAGAAGATTGTCTATCCCTCCCAGAGGGATGTAGAACTACCAGAGCATCAACTCCTTCTCCATTCGAGCGTATCTTTAATTTCGATCCGAGATCTCAATGCTTCAAACGTGTCAAGCCTGGTCCGCATACCTGGAATAGTTATTGGTGCATCAACAATCTCATCCAAAGCCACAGTTGTCCACATTCAATGCCGGCATTGCCAGGAGTCCGATAACATTATAGTGGAAGGTGGGTTCTCAGGCCTGACCTTGCCACGTACATGTAAACGAATGAGGCAACCGAATGAAGACAAATGTCCGATTGACCCCTACTTCATCGTACACGAGAAGTGCCAGTTCGTGGACCAACAAATTATCAAACTCCAAGAAGCCCCAGACCAGGTTCCAGTGGGAGAGCTACCACGACATATTTTAATTTCGGCAGATAGATACCTTGCCAATCGAGTGGTTCCTGGTACACGGTGTACGGTCATGGGTGTTTTCTCGATTTACCAAGCAAAAGGAGGCAAAAAATCCAACGATTCAGCACCTGCTATACGAAACCCGTATCTTCGAGCAGTCGGTATCACGAGTGACGTTGATCAGACTGCCAAGGGGGCCGGTGTATTTACTGAAGAGGAGGAGCAAGAGTTTCTAGAGATGAGCAGACGGCCTGATTTATATGAAGTTTTCACTGATTGTATCGCACCCTCAATTTACGGGAATCGAGATATTAAAAAGGCGATCGCATGTCTTCTCATGGGCGGTTCAAAAAAGATACTCCCCGATGGTATGAAGCTACGTGGTGACATCAATGTTCTCCTTCTTGGTGACCCAGGTACGGCCAAATCACAGCTGTTGAAGTTCGTCGAGAGAGTGTCGCCCATTGCCATTTACACATCCGGCAAAGGATCATCAGCTGCTGGTCTTACTGCATCGGTACAGCGTGATGCCACAACTCGCGAATTTTATCTAGAAGGCGGTGCGATGGTGCTCGCTGATGGAGGCGTTGTTTGCATTGATGAATTCGACAAGATGAGAGACGAAGATAGAGTTGCGATACACGAAGCGATGGAGCAGCAGACTATATCCATTGCCAAAGCAGGAATAACGACCATCTTGAACGCTAGGACATCAGTCCTGGCTGCAGCCAACCCCGTGTTTGGGCGATATGACGACATGAAGACAGCCGGGGAGAACATTGACTTTCAGACTACCATCCTCTCTCGATTTGATATGATTTTCATTGTGCGTGACGCACACGAGAGAGGGCGAGACCAGACCATGGCCAAACATATTATTAGTATCCACCAGGGAGGGCGAGGGATTGAGGAGCAAGCCGAGGCTGAGATACCCATTGACAAGATGAAGAGGTATATCAGTTACTGTAAATCGTAAGTGTAACTCCTTCCCCCTTCTCATCCCACCATCTGATGCACGCTGGGGTTTCACAGCGCTCATCATGATCAACTCAGTGGCTAACCATGATCACAAACGACAGCCGTTGCGCTCCAAGGCTCTCTCCAGAAGCCTCGGAGAAACTCTCGTCACACTTCGTCTCCATCCGTAAGAGGGTGCATCAAGCTGAGCTTGACGCTAATGCGAGGTCGTCTATACCAATCACAGTCCGTCAGCTTGAGGCTGTGATACGTATCACCGAATCCCTAGCCAAATTGTCACTTTCTCCAGTAGCGACGGAGGAGCACGTCGACGAAGCCGTACGGTTGTTCCTGGCCTCGACCATGGATGCTGCTGTACATGGAGACGGCCAGGCAAGCAAGGAACTATCGGCAGAGGTAGGCAAGATCGAAGACGAACTCAAGAGACGGTTGCCTATTGGATGGACTACAAGCCTGGCCACCCTGCGGCGCGAATTTGTGGATGGCCGTAATTATAACGAGCAGGCATTAAATCGAGCCTTATTGGTTCTGCAGAGGAGAGAAAGTATTCAGTTCAGAGCAGGGGGGGGTCAGATCTATAGAAGCGGGCCTTAGAGCGACAAACACTGCAACCACCCCTGTCCTACATACTTAGCACTCTGTTGACGACACTTTTTTTTTTTTTGCACGAAACTACGGAGTACCGTTTTGATACATATCAAAAAACCCCTCGCCCGATTGCTGCAGTACTCTTATACCCTGATGCTTTGTACATCCGCCGTACGCAGCCGCCCTCGCCACTTTTTCTGGGGTACGGGACTCTGCCATGTATGCCGCTTGCCTCCCGGATGGCGTCTGCACCCAGTCCTTGGTTTTTCGCTACAGCCTGCAGGACGGAGTCATCGCCGGCAAGCACTGGCGCCTCTTCAATAGGCTATGTAGGAAATCTCTGTTTTACGTGTTTACGATAGGCGTTCAGATAATTTGAATGTGGACAAGATGGCGTTTATATCTATCACAATAAATAATACATCTCCATTAGTTATTGATTGCCCAGGCGGTCCTATCGTGGATCCCGCAATAATGCCAGCTTCTCCCAACACAACAGAAAATCTCTCAGAGCGACGAGTTCAAACATCCGTGGGTTAGTCGACTAAGTAAGTACGCACTCCGGAGTTACATGGTATAAATAACAGGGAATGGCTAAGTCTGACGTATTCACCCAGACTGGGCCCTGCTACTCCGTAACAACTCCGTCCTGCGCATCGGGTTTCAAATGGTCCTTAGCTTTCAAGGCCCAAGGCGCAAACCGGGAACTGAGTGCTTTGTTTGCCTGACCCAAACGAACAGAGCCGTTAACTAGCTAGGAGCTAGAAAATAAAAGACAGGGAAAGAAAAAGAAAAGGCAGCGAGTCGCTGAGCTCCAATTCCGGATTGCGAATCATCGAGCTGTTGGACAGCGAAGTTGCTGCGTGGGCAGTTGGGTCTATGGGGGGAAAATGAGAAAACAACGAAAGAAAAAAAAGAAGAAGAACCAACGATCGAGGTGCATCAGTCAGATTTTCCCCCGCTCACTGCTTTTCCGTCATTCTGTTGGCTGCTGGCTGCGGGCGCTGCACGCTGGCGGGTTGCTCCTCTGGTCATGCAGGCATCAGCTACGTGGTTCGCTTTGCATGAGGGAAGCATCCCTAGTGACATCCCAATTTCGCGGGACGATCTGAACCCGAGAACCCGCAGCGGCAGATAACACGATAGATGTACCGCGTATATGTATAATTGTACGCCGTATATACCCCCAGACATATAAGACGAAACCGGACGGAAATGCGAATCTAATCTGGGGCAGCCTGGGCCTGGAATAATATCAAAATATCAAAATATCAACCTGGACAACTATAGCGAGTGGGCCAAATTGCTCCGCCTGTAGTTATATTGAATCGTGTCGTTATTCCCGGAAAGAAGCAAACTACTTACGCCGAAAAGCGTGGCGGAACAAGGATCCCTTTGTTGGAAACTGGATAACTATTAATAACTTGGCCCTGTTATGAGCTGATGAGAACACGGAGTAGTTTGCTTCTCTCCGGACTCTCGCTGTGTCTGGATGCCTCTCCCCGTCGTTCAAAGGATGGGGACTCGTCGTAGCTCTCGACCGTCTGTGCCTCTGGAGGTGGGCAGCGAACCTGGGTCGACCCCATCCAAGATGTACCATTATGCACCTAAAAAATGGGGTACGTCGAATGGAAGAGGGCCGCTGCGCGAGGAGAATTTGGCCTTATGACCAAAGGTTGGAAGGATTTACGATGTAGCCCAGCAAGCTAATGCTCAACCTCGACATCAACCTCGGCCTCAGAAAGGAAAAATAAACCATGAAAAAGGCCAGAGCAAGAGGCAGTTAGAAAAAGAAAGGCGTCCTGCAACTCTTAGGTTGTGAAGTTTAACCTAGTCGGGCCCATGCAAGGGTTCAAACTGGCGCAAATGTCCCATTATCCATAAATCACTCGGTTGGCGTCTCTCCAGGTCCATGGTCGA
>QQSR01000127.1:0-40219 GCA_003664465.1 Trichophyton mentagrophytes
GGAGCAAGAGTTGGTCCAGGCAGCCTAGCTTGCCCCAGGTGGCACATTCCGGCGCCTTTTTTTTGTATATATAGTTAGAGGGTCTCTTCTGCTTAAAGACGCTAGGGCGCCCTCTCTGGCCAAATATTTCTCTCTCGACCAGACCCCCATCACCTGTCGCACACTCCATCATAATAATAATATATTTATAATAATCAGATATGCCTGAGATGCCTCTCCCAGACCCGGAGCCAGACTCGATAGTGGTTGAGAAGACGGCAGATGGCGTCACTACCATCGGAATCAATAGACCCGGCAGGAAGAACGCCATCAATCCGCCAACCGCCACCAAATTACGAGCAGCGTTTCTAGACTTTGAAAAGGACTCAAGCCAGAAAATATGCGTCTTCCACGGTATCGGCGGTACATTTTGCTCCGGCTTTGATCTCAGCGAGCTCAGAAAATGGGACAAACCGATGGAAAGCAAGAAGGACACGGCCTCCAAATCCGACAGTCACAGTAATAGTGGCAATGGTGGCCGCAACAGCATCACGCGCACACACTTTAAGCCTGTGAAGGGCAGAAACGAAGCACCGCTAGGGCCGGGACGGATGCAGATCGAGAAGCCCGTCATTTGCGCTATCGCAGGCCACGCTGTTGCTGGAGGCATGGAACTAAGTTTACTAGCTGATATCCGGGTGGTCGAAGAGGACGCTATCTTTGGAATATTCAGTCGACGTTTTGGCGTACCCTTGCTGGACGGTGGTACGGTCCGACTCCAGGAAATAATTGGCCTCGGTAGGGCACTGGATATCCTTCTGACAGGCCGGCCGGTGGGCGCGACTGAGGCCCTGCACATAGGACTGGCCGCCAAAGTGGTACCGAAGGGAAACGCCTTTCATGAAGCCATGAAGATGGCTCGAGCTCTCGCAGCAGTGCCGCAGGAGTGTCTGAATGCGGACCGGAAGGCATGTTATCACGCAGCCTATAACTCTCCTTCGTTTGAAGACGCGATGTCGTATGAGTTCGAGGAGGCCGTCAAGGTCAGCGACCTGGCTATCAACAAGGCCATCAATTTTAATAGACGGGAGAAAGCAAGGCTATGAGGAATGACGTTTATCATTCTTTTCTTTCACTCCTGATGACTGATGACGGTTTATGATTGCCGGTGGTTTTGATATTGAGCGGGCGTGACACGCGACACTTGTGAAGCGACCACTGGCGGGGCGGCAGACTTGTACAAAGCACCCTTTTTTTTTTTTCAATTCATGTTGTATCATGTTGTAATTAGTATTGCTTCTCTGGCAGCTTATATTTAATGGAATAGGTAGTGCCTGGCATCACGATATCAGTCCCCTGGCGGTTGTTCTCAGGTCGAGTTAAACATCTCTAACTTTTCCCGGCGGTCGGTAACTATAGAGCATGGATCTAGATGCTATGAGGCTCCCGCAGACCACCTGACGTAGGCCAAGCGCGCGTCTCCGGCGGCAGACAGCAGTGAAACAAGTACAGGGACTCCAGGAGCAGCCTGTCTACCTGTGTATACATACAGTACATCACCCTATATATCTCAACGCCGATGCCTGTCGTCGTTTCGGCAATCTGATACAGACAGGGGGGTTTGACGGCGCGGATCACAAAGTTATTCTGGTTGCTCGCCGAAACTTATATGAAACCCCACCTTGGTTCGCCGAGTTGAAGATATTTCACTGACAGAAACAGACTGGTCAATTGAATGCGGCTATCATAGCATACATAAATCATGGCTCCGTCGATTCGAGTTATTGGTTCATTGAACGTGGACATGGTTTCCGTGACCCCCCGGTTCCCCGGCCCTGGAGAGACGCTGACGGCAACATCTTTTACGACCAGCCCAGGAGGCAAAGGAGCCAACCAAGCCGTTGCCTGTGGCCGTCTTTCTCGATCCCGAACTTCCTCCTCCTCCTCTCCCTCGGATGTGTTGGCCAACGTCGAGATGGTCGGTGCAGTCGGCCAGTTGGACGCACACTTCGGCACATTGCTGCAACCGACACTCGCCAACTCCGGAGTTAGCACAGACAGAGTACGGAGGATAGACGATGAATATACAGGTGTAGCTGTGATTATTGTTGACACATCTGCTGCTGGTGAGAATAGGATACTGTTTTCACCTAATGCAAACTACACCGGAATGAAACCTACGGATGAAGTGATTTCTCAGTCACTGTCGACTCCTCTACCAGATCTCATCGTCCTGCAGGCAGAAATCCCCGTTGATACGGTTATTGGCATTCTGAGAGGAGTAGCTGCTAAGAGGAAACTTCAAGAAAGCGATGTTGAAGTTGTATTCAACCCTGCTCCCGCACCCGAAGGCGGGCTCCCAGATGACGTATATGCAGCTGTTGATCATTTGATCATGAACGAGACGGAGTGTGAGTTGATGGCACCCAAGGAGTTACGAGATAGTAGCCTCTCTCAAGAAGAACGGAGGAACAAAATCGCTGTTCACTTCCATGCCCTTGGGGTGCGGTATGTGATTGTCACACTCGGAGCCAAGGGTGTATGGTATAGTGCCGCAGAGCCCGGTAGGGTTGCTCAGCAGGAAGCGGTCAAGTGGCTTAGATATGTCCACGAGGTTCCTGCCTTGAAGGTGGACAAGGTTGTTGATACCACGGCTGCAGGTGATACGTTCGTTGGCGGATACTGTGTTCAGATTGCACAGTGGAGGGAACAGAGGAGATCGGCCGGAAAGGCTTGCTCGGTTCTTACAGCAGATGAATGGAAGGATAGGTATGGAAGTGTGACAGAGGAAGCTGTTAGGTGTGGTACAAGGGCCTCTGCTCAATGCGTCCAGCGATCTGGGGCTATGGATAGTATCCCATTCAGAAACGAGATCTAGATTTACATTAACGAAGCCCTGTGGAATAAAGTTCTCTTAGGCTATAGATTTGTCTCTGCAGGACACCTAAGCAATTATATTGTGGATATAACAAAAAAACTAATAAGTGTCGTGATCATATATATTGTTAAAGTTACCAAGGACATAGAGTAGTAGATAACGTTAACGTAACATAGCTATTATTTGGCTATCAGACTCGGTATATTGACTATATCCTTGGCCCAATCGTGATATATGAGCCACAGCTTCGGTAGGGACGACAACTGGGAAATGTCGGCTTAAATACATCATGGGCATGGATTCAACGTCTAGCAACCCATTTATGCTGCGGAAGGGCCAACCTTCTGTTGGCAAGCTCCAGAAGAGCAGCCGCAGCCACCATTGCAGGCACTGGCACAGCCAAGAGAGTGTGCACTCGCAAACCCAGAAGCTTGGATGGTTGGGTCGCTCTGGTGGTTGGACTGGTAACACTTCTTGGTCCGAGGGTGGTAGTCGACACTGTGGCACTGGAGGACGGAAGAGCATGCATCCATGCACTCCTTCAGGCCGTTCACAATCTCTCCACCAATAGGGGTGGTGCCATGTCTCTTGCCGCAAGACATCTTGTAGACCTCACCGTGGCCGGTGGTATAGATCATACCATCGGCTTCGGGACATTCAACTGAGCAAAGGGTTCTCTTCTGAACAGCAGCTGGATAAGTTGGCGGGTCAATTGTATAGGCAAAGTGATGGTTGTTGCAAGGGACACTTTGAGAGTTGGGATCGTATGGGCCTTGCATGATGTCACAGGCACCGTTCGCATGCTCATAGGTGATTGCTTCACAGCCGTCGGTGGTGCTGCACTGATCAACACAGTCCTGGTAACTCGACGCGGTGACTCTGTTCTTGTTGCTGGTGAACCAGTTATGAGTAACACACTGGAGCTTGAACCAGCTGCCATCTGCAGCCTCGTAGACCTTGTCGTTATCGGAATTGCAGTTCGGAGTGGTTGTAATTTGGACATTTTGTTGGATAGGCTGGTTATTCGAAGATCCTCCTCCAGTCGAAGGGTTTCCGGTTCCAGAATTGGAGGTGCCGCCGAGAGTAGCCCATGGATCAGTGACTGGGGGAGGGGCAGTTCCTCCGCTTCCTCCACCTAGAGTAGACCAGGGGTCATTGGCAATTGGTACTTGAGGGGCAGGGGCAGGGGCAGGCTGAGACCCTTGGGATCCTTGGGATCCTTGGCCAAGGGTATCCCAAGGGCTACCCTGGGCAAACACCCCGTTAGAGCTCAGGAGAGTTGAAAGGATGCAAACGCCATTGACGACCACCGCATTCAAATGAACCATGGTGACTAGGATAAAGGGGCCTTAGAGTGTATAAAATGGTTGTCATCAACAAGTGCAGGTGTGTGCTTCTTCGGTCTGGCTCAGGGTATCAATTGGCCCTTATATAGCCATCATGAACATATATCCAAGTAATCGGACTCCATAAGCCTGAATTATGGCCGTGGGGAAGATTTGAGATCCAAATTTCAGATTTACGCCACGTATGTAACAGTATGCAATTGCTCTTGATCATCCCAGGTATCCAATGCCTTGTTTGACTTACGATATTCTCCAACAAGAGCATAATAGCTGATGATGCCGCTGTTTATCCCTACGATGGTGAAGTAAGACAAAGGTGTTGCTGACTGTATAAGGCCCTAGGTGGCTAAAAATGTAGATCCGGCTGGTCGAGCCCTCAAGATGATCCCGTGTCTCACAATTGGGCTTGGGGTATCAAGCAGGCAATGTCAGGTTACTCAAGTCTTGTAAAAACGTTATTGTTCACAATATTGTGAGGACTTTTGCGGAAACTTTATATCTTCTCCAGCTGCGAAGATGAGATCTAAGTCCAAGTTTGTTGAAGATCAAGGAGAGTAACGCAAATTTGAGAGACTTGGCACTTAGCCTAACCTAGTATCTTCAAAGAGCATCGTAAAATCGTGGGAAAATTTCCCCGAAAACAGAATCTGATTTCCTTGTCTTCGGGTAAGGGTGAGGTGGTGAGTCCTAAAAATCGGTAAGCTCATGGTGAGGTATATAAAGGCCTATCCCCGTGGGTATGATTCGATCTTTCACCATCATTCTCCTCATCGAAAAGAACACCATCGACCAGCTCCTACTATTAGTAGCTATTGCTTCTCACTTGTGAAGGTGTGTCTTTATCCTGCCAACCTACCTCAATTCGGGGCTTGTCAGGCTAACCACCCATCCCATAGTATTCTCTCATCAAATCAAAATGCAGTTCACCGCACTTGTATCTGTTGCTATTGTCCTTATGGGCACTGCCAGCGCTCAATTGTGGATTCCTTTGAACATCCCAATCCCCAGACCAGCTCCACCCAGCCCAGCTCCTGCTCCGGCACAAAACTGCCCACCTTGCCCAGCAGCACCAGCATGCCCGCCGCCACCAGCCTGTCCACCAGCCCCGGCATGTCCTATCTCGCAATCCAGTATCCAACAGGGCCAGCAAGCCTGCAGCAACGTGTTCCCTGGCTCCGAGCCAGTGTTCAAAGCTGATGGAAGTCCCAAGGGATGCGCACCACCTGGTGGTTTCTGCACAAACCAACTCCAGTGTTAAGTTTCAGATGGCACATATCAGGTGGAACATTTGGATATCATCAGGGCTTTCAAGGCAGCCAAATCTCATGGTATATGCGGAGGATGCCATCTCCACCATGCCCTCTAGTTTCATGTCGTTAGTTAGGCGAGTCAATGTTTGAGTCTAAGCAAATTCCAGGCCCTTCTGCCATGCCACCTAGCTGGAACTAAAATGGTTGAAAACTGTAGAACAATATTATGTTTAGCCATAAAAGTGTAAAGTCGTTGTCCATCGATGGTGAAAATCAGGTTATGTCGAGCACCACAAACCAAATCCCATATCACGTGATATACTTAAATTCGATTAGACTCGGTTTATTTTCAATGGGTCTAACCTCTTTTAGGTCTAGCGTGAAGTTTGTTTCGACGTCCAAAAACTCACCAAAACAGACATCATTGAAATTTCAAATCATGATAAATGTGCAACTTAGACGAAGGATAACCATCGTGTTCATCATATATGGCATATTCTCCTTAGAGTGAGGGGAAGGATCTCCCCAAGGCGATGTTAGCCGCATGTGTACTTCTCGCCTCCGATATCCACGTGGACGTTGCAAAAACCAGGCACCGATATAAATTGGTCCTTGGCGGGCATTGATAGTAGGACGTGTGTTGTCTTGCTCTTGAATTAATGTATAACTAATGCCTTGCACCGATTTGAATCTCATCCGGTGTTACATCATAAGATTATCGCCTGCTCCATTACTCTTTTTGGGATGGGCATGATATTGCTCCTATGAACAACTCAAGAAACTAGCATTTGTTGCCTTCTGTGGCTTGGGGCTTCCCAAGTAGCTGAGATCAACATTCGCGAGCAGATCAATGATCGCCGAACAGTAGATAACAGGAGGCTGGAATTTGGGGACTTGCTCAGCTAACAAATCTTGACACGGAAATCCAGCTCCAATGCATAGGATAGACCCCCGCCAGCAAAAGGCCAGAACGTTGACAAGATTTTAATATAATTGTGGGCTTGGTATATATATAACTTGAGCTCAAAGGTCAATGGCCAAGGTAAAGGAATAAGAAGGCTTACTCCCAGTGTTGTTGTATTCACAATGTTTCAGGCCAAGATACTCGCAGTTCTGCTACTACTGCTAATCGGGTTTTCAAAGGCTTCCGGTCAGTATTCTCGCTATCTCGAGCTCTCAATGAATGTACCTAACCAGGTGTGAAGATGGCGTGGTAGATATACCATTCTTTCGTCCAGATGAATCAACGAGCTGCACTGCCCATCCTTATAATGCCTACATCATAAGTCGAGAGCCCCTTGTGACTTACATATCTTCATTTGTTTCCAATGAGGAGATAGACCACCTTTTGAAAGCGAGGTAAGCTCACACGAAGCATGTCCTTCAAGAAAAATCGACTAAGTGATGCTGACTTGCAAATGTCGACGGGTTAGCGAAGACAATTATGCGCCCGCTGGCGTTTACGGCGGGGGAGGCCCTGGTGTAAACGTACAAGAGAGACTTTCCGAAGTCGCATATCCTGAAGGTGTGAGCGCTGTCGAGTGCATCGGAAGGCGCGCTCTCGCTTTCCAGGGCTGGTCACCGTACATCAGTATTGAAACGCTCCAGGTGCAACGCTATAAGACGAATGGATTTTTCAAATACCACTACGATTCTTTCGGTGAAGGGTTGAATGGGGACAGGGTATCGACCTTCAATATATTCCTCCATTCAAACTGCACTGGTGGCGGCACCCATTTCCCCAACCTACGGATGCCAGAGGACCCAAGGTGGTGTGAATTCATCGAGTGCGGCCCGGATGAGTCTGGTGAAGCGAGGACGGGCATCACATTCAAGCCAATTAGCGGGAACGCGGTGTTCTGGGAGAATATCCGGCCTAACGGGGAGAGGTATCAGGAAACACTACACGCCGGCCTGCAGATAGAGTCTGGCACTAAGATTGGGTTGAACATCTGGAGCTGGCATGGCATTGGCCTCTCCGAGGCTCGCTCGTGAATCTGCGGTATTAAGCCCAGACATTCCGAATCAGACCGTATCAGAGCATCAACGGTGGCTTGAACAGTGAGGAATCGGCCCAAACCTGTCGGCGGAGGCCTGGTGATTGTATCGAATGGTTGAGCGCAGTTGCCTCTGTGATACTAATATCTAGCCGGCAAATTAGTATATGCTAGAACTTGCATCTGTCTGTCAACGAGTTGGTTATGTACCTGCATGCTCCGTAGCTAAGTATTGAATATGCACAAGTCTTGCTGGATGTACGACGGTGACAGCAGCAGGATCAAGATCTGCCTGTCCCCTGTCCTCCCTGGCTGCTGGCTGTCTCGCGAACAGGGAATTAATTAATTAGTTCACGTCGCGACAGCCTAGGGGGGTCTCTACGCGTCGTTCCCCTGAGTATTGTAACCGCCGTCTACTGTACTGTATACACCAGGTCAGAGCAAAGCGATGGGGATAGAAGGGTCACAGCTAGCACTATTATCTTCTCTTCATCATCATTGACTTTTTCTTCTTCTTCTTCATCTTCATCTTCTTCCTCATCATCATCCTCTTCATCGGTATCGCCATCGCCATCGCCAGCTCACGTCGCGTCGCGTCGCGAAAAACCACTATAACCCAGTTGGGCCTTCGTGGCTGCGACCTGCATAAACGCCACAAAATCTTCCGACTTTCTCGCTGGCCCGTCGTATCACCATCAAGACATCTCCATCTGCCAGCCATCAGCATCTCGCATTCTCCTGCTTTGCCGCCCGCATCGTCACGGACTACACGTAGCGGCACGTATCGACTGGCTGAGATCGGCCCCTGGACCCTCCTGTATGACGATAGACGTGCTGGGACCTGGTTCTCCTCCCTTCGTCCGCCCTCGCTGCGCCATCCGAATCTGCTGCTGAACCGCCCTGGGTCGCGACGAGGGGGTCTTAGTCTTGTGCTCCTATTGAAACGTACCATCGCCAGGGGGTCCCGCGTCGCTGAAATATAGGTCGCGGTCGGCCGGGCTGCCTATTAGTGAGATCGGGCATCCTCTATATTGCTGGCGGCGCCTCTCTCCCTCGCCAGACATCTTCATCTCCCCAAGCCCTGTGGTGAAGACGACTTGAGAACCCTCATCCCTTGCTTCGATATATATACGTCTCAGATATATATACACAGACATACAGAGTATATACGCATATATACGCGCTCAGGAGGATATCTCAGCAGATATCGAAGATATGGCCGCAGTATCCTGCCCAATGTCTCCTGCGAGGCAGCCCTTTGCGGTCCTGGGCGAGGCCAGACTGCGCACTGCCAACAGCATCAAGAACCAGCAGAATGGTATGAGAAACTCCTTACATCCTCAAAGACCAGTATCAAGATAAGCGGGACTTACCATTAGCCAGGCGCGACAGCAAACTCGTTGAAGCGTCGACTGGACGTGTTAGACACCTCAGATGCTGAGAACATCGATCCTCTTCTCATGGGCTCGCCATCCAAGCGCAGCAAGGGCGGCATCCAGGTGCATCAAGATACCACTGATAGCATCCACATCTTCACCAAGCCAGCCTTGCCTGTGAAGACGCCAGCAAAGGCGCGAAGCAGCAACTCAGAATTCATCACTCCTGCGCGCCCAATTCGTGGCCAGTCTTCTCTCTCTGCTCCTCTCAGAGCACCAGCCGGCCGTTCTCCCAAGTCAAAGGCAAAGAGTGTCAAGGCCTTTGGCCGTCGTAGCGTTGGCTTCTGCCGCGTCGACCCGCCCACTACCAACAAGCGTAGCATGACTCGCGTGCCTTTCTCCATTGCCGACGCTCTCAATGGCACCTTCACCGTCTCCCGTCCAGTTGCCGAGTCGACCTCATCAACCACGCCAAAGGCCAGACGTCCAAAGGCATGGGACTTTGAAATCCACGCTGACACCGAACAAGACGAGATGGCAAACTTGATGCAACACTCCACTTGTGTTCTTGACATCAGTGACGACGAGGAGAAGCAGGCACGCGAAACCAGAGGCAAGGAGAACATTCCTCCTTCGCAACCTCTTAGCGATGGAAGCAATGGACCTGCTACCGCCCAACAGACATCAACCACCACTGCTAGAAATGTAGAGATGGGAGATGAACCTCGTTCGCCTTTGGGTGAGCTTGATGTTAAGGCCTTCATCCCTGAAGGTGAAGATATTAACAGTGTTGTCATTATTCCAGAGGATGATGACGACACATCTGCCGAACAGAACTCTACCACCACTACTGTTGAAAAGTCATCGGATGCCACCCAAGAGAAGCACTCGAAACCATCTGTTCAGTCGAAATCCCCCCTCTCTAAGACAGAGATCGCGAGCCTGCTCGGCCGCACGGCTCCAAAGGTTCAGGCCGAGGAGCAACAACCCAAGGAGGACTCCCCAGCCACCGAAATAAAAACTTGGGAGGGTTCCACTGCAACTGAGGAGGCCTCCACTGCCACCAAGGAATCCGACGAGCCCGTCGAGCCATCTGCTCCATCGTCATCCTAATAACCCCGATACCTCAAGGATGATTGAACATTTGTTATGACTGGTTTTCTTCCCTTATTTCATCTTTATTTCCTTTCCGGGCGTTCTGGGTCGGTGTTATCTTCTCTTTTTTCTTTTCTTTCAAAATGGGTATATTGTCCTTCGGAGTTATGGATATCTTTATTTCCTACGGAGTTCCTGGTTTGTTTTTCCTTCCATCTTTCCTACCCACGTCACTCATTTGATTGTTTGATTACAGTATCCCTATTCCAAGCTTAGCTCCTGCTTTATCCCACCCCTAATCAATTGCTCACCTCAGTTCTGCGCCTGTTTGCTTGATTTGCCATCGACTACTTTAGTTTTGCTTGCTCGCCTGCTCGCCTGCCTGCTTACCTGCTGCCCATTGCTTGCTTGAGTTACCGCAATGACCGTGATGTTGAATGTCCATGTCTGTTTACGCAGCGTTTGCGCCAAAGTTAACCCGTAGCAACACGATGGCCATGATTTACGAGGACAAGAGCTGAAAGTGTGAACGACGGAAATGTGTGTGAAATGTTCATTTATGAAAGCTGCCCTTTGAAAGTTTGTTGTGCTCTTTTTTTTTTTTTTTTTTTCATTTGACTTTGCAACGGTTTGTTGCCACTGCGTAATAAATATGTTTGAGCTTCCGGTGTAATTACTACCCATGCTTTAATGTTTGTATCGTTCAATATAAAAACGAGTTATGGCTCCTGCTTAAAACGTGCTTGGTAGAGACGGAGGCATTGCTATTCCTTCTGAGGTTCGATATCGACATCTTCCCCTTCCTCGTAATCTCCCATGTCTTCGTCTTCATCATCCTCGTGATCTTGCTCCTGCTCCTCACCCTCTCCATCATCTTCATCCTCGTCCGGTTGATCATCCCATCTAACTCTCTTTTCACCCCTCCCGAAAGGCCCGGTAGCTCCCCTGAATCTCTCTCTCATCTTGTCCATTTTCCACGGCACATTGCGAGCCACTGCTCGAATCTCTGTAAGTAAATGAGATGGCACGGGTCCCAGCCCGTCCTTAACCAGAGTCAGCTTATTCAGATCCTCCTCTGAATCTACATGGCTCGGCAGACTCAGGAGAGGCAATAACTCCTGCTCCGAAGGCCAGTCTGTTCGGCCTTCCATCATCATAGTCATCTTCATACGCATTATTGTGCGAACTATTGAGAGTGTAACGTTACCGTACCACCCACAGGAGTAGATATCACACTTTTCCCTAGGAGGATGGGCGTCAGGAGTTGAAGGATTTAGTAACCGGGCAAGTATCGGATCTTCAATATCAACTATCATCCATGTCTTTCCGTCTTTGGAGAGGGGTGGTTCGCCAGTCCAAATATGCGATCTAGCGAGTGTAGGGTCAGTGTTGTTTTCAAATGATAGGCGAGGAAGAGTGTGTCGTCTTCCCGATAGAGGGGTGGTGGTAGTTGTGAATTGTGCGTTTGGGTCATTTTCCTGTTCTCGCCCCTCCGGCTCCGCTGAGACTGGGAAGAGGCGGAACATAAGTGTTTGGTATATTCTGTAATCAGGCGAGACCCGGGGGTCAAAGCCGAATTTGAATATGCCATCTCGCCAGGGCCCCGAGCGGAAGAGGTAACCGACATATGGAATGGCGATGCGAAGGGCATATTTTCTTTCGGGTGTGGGTAGTTTGTTACGAAGCGCACGACGGGTCCAAGCTGGTCTTTCATTAAAGAGTGTGCGCAGGGCAGCCACAGTGTCGTGGACCGTCGGATCCTGATCTGACAGCGGTGGACAGTTTGGTTGTGGCTCCGTTGGTACTGCTGATATGTCGTAAGACACAAGGTGAGTGGGTATCTTTACTATTCGTTGGGTGTTGGCAGTTGTTACTTGGCCAGATGGGTCAATCGAACGCTTGACTGTTGGGTTTTGTCGGTAGCTAAGGACTTGTTAGAACATGTTTGGGGTCTGATTATGACGTAATGGAGTCTCCTTACAGATATTGGAAGGCAACATCATTGTTACTTAGGGCTGGGGGTGGGATGATGTCGACGTTGGATGTAGCCCCCTTTGAGAGGTCAAATTCAAACTTTTTCAGTTTTTCGTCTCCAAGACAGGGTCAGCAGACACTACGATTTATCGAACTGAACGCACTCGTAACTTACACTCAAATGGTAATATCGTCTCTCGGAATTTTCGTATGAAAGGGCTGCTTGTCGTTGAGTATGCAAAATCGGGCAATCCTACGTCCAGTCAACAGGCTGAACTTTGAAGCTGCAACAATAAAAAAAAATTCATGGACATTACACACCTCTAAAAACATGTGTTCGATTAACCTGGCCAACAATATCTACTTGGTAGCGCCCGGCATCTTCCTGTAGACGCTGAAGAAGACCTCGAGCATCTAGCTGGCTAAGTGGCGTCGCCTCCCTATCCTCATGGCTATCAACAAACGGGTCCTGAGAACCTCGCTTCCGCCTTCGCCCAGTCCTCCTAGGCACAGTAACCTTGAGAAGAATATTGTTTGTCTGCTTGCTTGTAGATCTTATTGGCCTGCTCATGACATCTTCTGGGTTCAACATGAGAGTCAAGGGTGAGTCTCGATTTGACGCATCAAGCATCTGACAGGCAAATTAGCAGGTGCATATAGGCAGCAGTAAACGTCTGATTGACCTACCTCTGATATTGCTGCATGGCCTTGGAGGGTATCAATGGCTTTATCAATATTTCTTACAGCACACGGGTGCTCTACGCTGACAACATCCTGTGGCGGTACTGGATACCACGGAGCAGTACGCTCGCCACCAGCGTGTTCATGAGACATTGGGTAACAATTGCAGGCCCGCTTGGTGGTGTTGTTCTTTTCCAGTTATATAAAGCAGAGACAAGATCCTTTATTGATCGTGTCGCTCCTTGTTGGTTGCTTGCTAGTTAGTGCTGCAGGGAGCTCCTGGTACTGGGTATAGTTGGTCCTTTGATATTGGGTCCTGCTCAGACCGCCGGCCGTGTAGTTGCTCTCGTTTGATGCAGTTTGCCCATGGTCAGTGTCTCAGCATCCCACCATTCACTGTCTCAAACGACCTGCCTGCTGTATATATCCGGCGTCTCCTCCTCTCCGTCTGCTTGCCCGTCGTCGCCTTTCATCATCGTCTTTGCTGGCCGTCTTTCACTTCGTGCTGCAACGCTCACGTGACACCTTTCGACCTCCCCCCCCCCTGCGCCGTTTCGAGATGCGAAGAGCGTCGACTCTCTGGCCTGCCAACGAGAGAAGAAGAGACTGAATGGCTGCTCCAAGGCTCAAACTACGCTGACCTCGCGCCCGTCGTGCCTCTGTCGCCTGCTGCTTAAGCACTGCCTTCACTCCCTCCGGCAACGAGATTCACTCCTTGCCCAATCGCTGGTTAGCTACTTTCGCTGGGCCCCGAACAACGCCCCCCGCCCTTCTGGAAGTTTGGACAACGCTCGCGCTGCCAAAAATACACCAAGGAAGCAACAGAAAAAGGGGCAAAAGGCTTCAATAGACGCGTGTGAATACGGCTGTCAGGTCTGCTACTGCTGGCTCCGAACGGCTCCAGGTAGGTCGTGCAACGCTGCTCTTCTTCCTGCTCTCCCCTTGCGTCTCACTCTCCTTCGTGGACGGGATGTTGTTTTGGCCCTGCGCTCCCCCATCCAGCCCGTGCCCTGCAACCTCAATCTTGTCTACCTCGCCCAATGCCTTCGGATCCGACGCTGCATTTTCTCGCTGGAACAAAATAAACTCACCAGTCTTATATGCTTGAAATCAGTCAGGTCGCTAATCAGCCATATAAAAAACAATAGTTGACCACCCGGCGTTCACCTCTACCTATCCTCCGTCCTCGGCTACCCATCGATTTCTCCCCATACCTTTCCTAAACAGGGGTAAGATCCGTGGTGGTTGAGCACGGGGCCAACGTTATATTCTGTTGATGCGGCGGGATTATACTTGTTTGTGAGCAAATATGAAGGGATTCAGGCAGAGAGTTGTAAGTTGCGTGTCAATGGCACAACACCCTCCGACGAGACAACACACACCCGCCTGCTCTGCCCGGGGGGGCGGCCTTAGAATTTTCGTACAATGCGAGGGATAGAAGCTGATGATGTTAGCACGAGCAGCTGTCCCGCGCGAAGGACTCGAATAAGTCGTCGAAAAAGAAAGACTCTTCTTCTTCTGGTACGTTGTCTCCTGGGGCCTCCGCGAATCTTGGTCAACCAGGGCAAACGTTATCACCGGCAGGCTCGAACCACGGTACTCCTACGTCGTCCACAACCGCTGTCAATGAGACAAAGTCGAAACCCACCAGCTCTCCTGACAATGGAGCCGCCGCCGGAATCACCTTGCACCACAACGCCCCCGTTCTACCTAGTGGCGCACCTAGCCAACAGCATTACATCCCACAGCAACAACACATAGGAGGGCAGATGTCGAGCAATGGACCAGGTACACCAACTCGGCAGGGCGTTCCCATGGCCCCAAGCGTGGTTATTAGCCCTAGTGCACCGGTATGTTGACTCTTCTCCGATGGACCGATCCTTTCAAGCTCCTCCTTGCTCTATATAAGCGTCCTCGGAGTCCAGTTTTATGTACTCGTTCCTGTAGCTAACTATTGATGTTTCATAGCACATTCCTCCCCCCGGAGCGGCAGAAACAATGCCGGGTGACCTGCAGCCGCCGAAGTTAGGACAAAAGCCGCACCTTATTGACAGATTACAGACCCCCAAAGATATCACCGGAGGACCTAGGCCCCCGCGGAGACAGCACTCTTCACGCTTTGATATCTCAGACCAACGCCAGAGGGAACTGGAGAAACTTCCTGGGTTCCATGAAGTACCCCCAAACCGGCGACAAGACTTGTTCATGCAGAAAATCGACCAGTGCAACATTATATTTGATTTCAACGATGCAACGGGAGATATGAAATCCAAAGAAATCAAACGACTTGCTCTCCATGAACTGCTCGACTATGTTGCCAACAATCGGTCGGTCATCACAGAACCTATGTACCCCAAGGTAGTGGAAATGTTCAGTAAAAACCTGTTCCGGCCGATTCCCCCTCCCGTCAACCCACAAGGAGATGCATTCGACCCGGAAGAAGACGAGCCTGTGCTAGAGGTAGCATGGCCTCACATTCAGGTTGTCTATGAATTCTTCCTCAGATTCATTGAGAGTCAAGATTTCAGCACCAACATCGCAAAAGCATATATCGACCACCAATTTGTTCTACAGGTAAGACTTCCTCCCCTCGGCATGGCGTACAATCGTTAGAAAACTAATTCCTTTCCTAGCTACTTGAACTATTTGATTCTGAAGATCCCCGAGAGCGTGACTTTTTGAAGACGACACTGCATCGCATATACGGAAAATTTTTAAATCTACGCTCATATATCCGACGCTCGATCAATAACGTTTTCTTCCAATTTATCTACGAAACTGAACGATTTAACGGTATTGCTGAATTGCTGGAGATTCTTGGCTCGATTATCAATGGCTTTGCGTTGCCACTCAAGGAGGAGCACAAGCTATTCTTGACGCGCGTTTTATTGCCAATGCATAAAGTTAAGAGTCTAAGCATGTACCATCCACAACTGGCATATTGTATTGTGCAGTTCCTAGAGAAGGACGCCGCCTTGACAGAAGAGGTATACTGCATTCTTTCCTCTCCTCTACTGAGTATCCAATACTAATATGTTGGTTCCCAGGTTGTTCTTGGCCTCCTTCGCTACTGGCCTAAAGTGAACAGTACGAAAGAGGTCATGTACCTAAATGAGGTTGAAGATATCTTTGAGGTTATGGAACCGGCTGAATTCGTGAAGGTTCAAGAGCCTCTGTTCCACCAGCTTGCCAAATCAGTCGCCAGTCCTCATTTTCAAGTATGTTACCATCGCTGTAGTTAAATATCTGGCTTGTGCTAATGGTGTTTCAGGTTGCGGAACGAGCGCTCTACTTTTGGAATAATGAGTACTTCTGTAACTTGGTCGGCGATAATGTGGAGGTCATTCTCCCGATCATGTTTGCACCTCTTTACGAGAATTCTCAAGGTCACTGGAACAGGTATGTCAGGCGTGATACCATTCTAATATTTTACTTGTGCTGATGCTGTCGTCCACAGAACAATTCATAGCATGGTGTACACTGCTATGAAAATGTTTATGGAAATCAACCCACAGCTATTTGATGACTGCTCTCACGACTACCGAGAGTACCAAAACTCTGCTGAGGCGCGAGAAAAGAGCCGCCAGGACAAATGGGATCGACTGGCTGAAATGGCAAAGACTAAGCGAGAAAAAGCTGAACTCCCACCAGCGGAAGACTCCAAGTCTTCTGATGCAGCCGGCTCAAATGACGGCCTGGATCCATTAACCCAAGACAACCAGCAGCGACTAAACGCGCTTAAACTACAAGACGACACCGCTGCCAGCAAGGAACGGCGGAGAGAGGGTCAAAACTCGGTTAGTGCCTCACGCGTTGATTAAGCATGGGACGGAACCCACGTACTCCGTACCTTGCCTTACTTCGCTCTCCTGCATTGTTCACTTCGCTTCTTTTTCTTGTGCACTGGTTGTATTGTAAAAATTTCCCCGTTGCCCTTTTTTTCACCTTTTTATCCTTCTTTTAGAGATACTTTTTTACCTTTCTTTTTTTGATATCTGCTTTTTTTTTTTTTTTTTTTTTTCTGAGCCGGCGTGATCCTAACGTTAGACATACGTTTTGAATTCAGAGGCGTCGCCGTGGATCTATCGATGATTCTCGTGGTAGTGGTAGTGGAATGGCTGGGGCAGGTCGGCGGATTGTGGTGGGAGAAGCTCGAAGGCGAGGAGAACGGCGAAGTTCGCTCGGCAGCAGCAGAAGTCCTGGGCCTTCTCATGCTTCCGTTACTCGTAGCAACTCAACTAGCAAGAGCATGCGGTCTGTCTGAAGCAAAGGGGTGTACTTTTTTCTTTTTTCCTTCTCGCCACCCAACAAAAGGCGGCATGGAAAAGCTCTTCTTCTACACACAGGTTCGGTACCAAGTTATCCAGCGAATTTAGACTAATGATGATGCCCCCCGTTTATCTCATTCCTCGTTTGAAACGGCTGTTTGAAACCTATTGGCTTTCTTCCCGGTAATACTTGGTTTTCATGTCTTTGTGGCCATGGATTGATTCAGGACCCCCTTTCTGCTCAATATCTTATTTTGCACTTTTATATTTTTGCTTCCTGTTAATATTACTTACCTATCTATCCACTTTCTGGATAGGATTCTGGCTTGGCTGGGCTGCTCCGGAGGAACGCCTGGGACAAATGGGAGGAAAAAATTAGGGTGTGGAAGGAGTTTTTGGCGTGGGACACCTGGCCTTTACGATGTTAGCTGGAAATGAAATATAAACCTGTCTTGCAACTGCCTTGTTCCAGTGTTTCTCTTGGTCTTTATCTCTATCGCCATCAGGAATCATTTTCAATTCTTTCTTTGCCATCTCGGCCTCTTCGCATTTTGCATCGTCAATTTGATAGCTGAAGGTTTGGCGCCAATTACTTCACATAGCAAGTTTGCACTTCAAGCAAACTCATTACATCATTATTACATAAACATTGCGCTAAGCTTAATTAGGCTAAAGTGAACATGTCGCTAGTCCTCTTTGGGCGCTAGCGCAGATGAGAAGTTGCGGGCGCGATCCCCCAGGTCCAGATGGTCTGTAGAGAAATTCATTTAATTCACTTATCAACATTCTTCACCTCAGTATCCAGGCCCTTGTCCCTCCACTCTGCCGGCCGCCCGACCCTCATTACATCTTATTTTCCGGGCATATTCACACCGACGACCTCTCTTACCCTCTAATTCCTCCTCCGTCCCTTTTTTTCACGGCCGCGAACCCTCCTACAACCGTCTTCACAGGCTTCCAAATTGCTTGTAGACCCTCCTCAAGCCTGTCGAGCTGGAGGACTAGGGAACTGTCATCTTGTGGGCGTTGAAAGGATTTTAGCCGGCCTGAGGGCCTGGCACCCGGTTGATATCAAGGTCGATTGCCCCGGGAATGCCAATTCTGGCTGCGCGCAATCATGGAACGCGAATCGATTGAGCGAAACTTCGACGCCTACGTGACGAAACTAGGCGATCCAAACATTGGTTAGTGGCCTGTGTACTGGAGGAGGACCCTTGCCATATCGAGCTATCGTTTGCTGACAGAAGACACGCGTTGTCATGTTGTAGAAACTAAATTAAAATGCGCAGCTGCGGTTGAGATCCGTGACTCCCTGGAGCATCTTTGCTCGGGCGCTACATACCCCATTTTCCTGGCGAAACTATGGCCGGCGTTCAAGAAAGTGCTGAAGGGGGAGCCGGTGTTTATCAGTTTATCATTTGAGCAGGTTAGTGAGGAGAACTTGTCCATGGGAGAGTGGTATACCCTTTCATAAAATAGGAACTGACCGGGCGTACTTTGAACTTAGAAACTACGGAATTGTATCCTAGAGATTCTCCACCGTCTACCTCTAGAGCTTCCGGAAGTTGAACCATATGCTGGTGACATGGTTGACCTGCTCATAGAACTTGTGCGAAATGAAAACGAGGATAATGCCGTCATCTGTATGAAAACTATCATGGACCTCCAACGACGACAAATCAGGGCGACACAATCGCGAGTTCAGTCTTTCCTGGAGCTCATCCAAAACATGTTTGAAGGGATGCCGCAGGTTGTGCGAGATACCTTTGATACCCCTCAGGCTCAGACCTCCACTCCTGGAATGCCTTCAACACCCAACACGGCAGCTCAGAACTTCCAGTCCCCACGCCCTAGTTCTCCGGCTACTTCTGTATCTGACTTGGGCCCCGAGCAGCAGCAAACAAACCAGATGTTAGCGAAGGGTATGCATTCGTTCAAGGTGCTCGCCGAGTGCCCTATCATCGTCGTCTCGATCTTCCAGATACACCGCCACCCTGTAACCACCAACGTGAAGGTTTTTGTTCCTCTTATAAAGGGGATATTACTTCTCCAAGCACGGCCGCAAGAGAAGGCCCACAGCGAAGCCAGAGCGCAGGGGAAGATTTTCACTGGTGTCAGCAAAGACATCAAGAACAGAGCCGCCTTCGGGGAGTTCATCACCCTGCAGGTCAAGACGATGAGTTTCCTTGCCTATCTACTAAGAGTGTATGCAAGCCATCTCCAGGACTTCCTTCCTTCTTTGCCTGGAGTCGTTGTTCGTTTGCTGCAAGATTGTCCCAGGGAGAAGTCCAGTGCAAGGAAGGAGCTCTTAGTCGCAATCCGCCATATTATCAATTTCAACTACCGCAAGATATTCCTTGAAAAGCTCGACGACCTCTTAGACGAGCGGACATTGATCGGCGATGGTCTTACAGTGTACGAGGCGCTCAGACCACTGGCTTATAGCATGTTGGCCGACCTGATACACCACGTTCGAGAGTCCCTTACTCGGGACCAAATCCGTCGTACTCTCGAAGTCTACACTAGGAATCTTCATGATGATCTCCCAGGAACAAGCTTTCAGGCAATGAGCGCGAAGCTCCTCCTCAACATGGCCGAGAAAATAGCTAGCATGGAGAATAAGAAGGAGGCGCGGTACTTCCTCATCATGATTCTGGATGCTATTGGGGATAAGTTCGCTACTATGAACTACCAATACAACAATGCGGTCAAGACATCGAAGCTCGTCAAACAGAATGCAGATAATTTGTCAGAAGGATACCTTGCTGATAAGAACCATCCTCCGGACTGGGACGAGATTGACATATTCACTGCAGCACCGATCAAAGCCACCAACCCCAGAGATAGGAATGCCGACCCTGTCAATGATAATAAGTTCTTGTTTAAGACTCTTATCACTGGTTTGAAGGGTCTGTTCTATCAGCTAAAGAGTTGCAACCCAGAGGATCTAAAACTCGACCCATCGTACACGCCCGTTAACTGGGCAGAAGTCTCATTCGGGTACAACGCTGAAGAAGTCCGTATCATTAAAAAACTCTTCCACGAAGGTGCAGGACTTTTCAGATATTATGGTGCGGACAGCAAGGAGCCTGAGATTCAATATGCAAGCCCTCTTGAGTTTCTCTCTAGCCAGTATATGCGGCACATGAGCTCCGAGGAAAAGGAGCTTCTTGAAAGCTTTGGGACCATCTTTCACTGTGTTGACACTGCGGCATTCCATGAAGTTTTCAAGAGCGAGATTCCCTATTTGCACAGCCTTATGTTGGAGCACAGCGCCTTGCTTCATCTCCCACAATTCTTTCTCGCGAGCGAAGCCACATCTCCTGCCGTTGCTGGGATGACTCTACAGTACTTGATGGAACATATCCATGAAGTTGGGTCTGCGGATGTAGCCAACTCCCGGATTCTCTTGAGAATGTTCAAGCTTTCGTTCATGGCTGTCACACTTTTTTCGGCACAGAACGAACAAGTACTTCACCCGCACGTCACCAAGATTGTGGCCAAGTGTATTGAATACTCTGTAACTGCAGAAGAGCGGATGAATTATTTCCTGCTTCTCAGATCACTTTTCAGGAGTATTGGAGGCGGACGCTTTGAGTTACTCTACAAAGAGTTGCTGCCCTTGCTGGAGATGTTACTGGAAACTTTCAATAATCTCCTACTTGGCGCGAGGAAGACACAGGAACGTGATTTATACGTGGAATTGACATTGACTGTCCCAGCACGACTTAGCCACTTGCTTCCTTATCTAAGCTATCTCATGAGGCCATTAGTTGTTGCTCTCCGGGCAGGGTCAGATCTTGTCAGCCAGGGTCTTAGAACCCTCGAACTCTGTGTTGACAATCTGACTGCCGATTACCTGGATCCAATTATGGCCCCGATAATGGACGAGCTTATGACTGCTCTCTGGGATCATCTTCGACCAAATCCTTACAGCCACTTCCATGCACACACCACGATGAGAATTCTTGGGAAGCTTGGTGGGCGAAATCGAAAATTCCTCAATCACCCTCCTGAACTCTCATTCCAACAATACTCTGATGATACACCGAGCATGGATATCAAACTCATTGGGTCTAATAAGGATAGAGCCTTTCCTCTCGATATCGGAATTGACCTTGCCCTCGGGAAGTTACTTGACACTCCTGCACCCAATGCATCCGAGACCGTGCAGAAGGCAGATATATTCTACAAGAAGCAAGCGTACCGCATGCTGAGCTCTCAGCTCAAGCTCTACATTGGTTTCGAGCATCCACCCGATGATCTGGCAACACTCCTACGCCTCCAGGCCAACGATCTAGCTGATGGGAAGTTCTCTGGGATAGTGGATATATTGGAGAAGTCTGATCGTCAATGCTCTTCCTCAAAGAGACTTGCCCAAGAGACCACCCTCAAGAAGTTACTGAAGGCTTGCATAGTTGCATCTACAATCCCGCATTTGAAACAATCTGCAACCGCTTTCCTAGCTGATGTCTGCCGCCATTTTACCATCATTGAAATTGGCAGGTCTCTGGCACAATCACGGCATATACGTCGTCCTTTCAGCGTGTCGCTGGGCGAGGGCCCCTTGTATCTGGATACAAGGACTCTTGCTGATGCTGTAGTCGAATGTTTAGCCTCTGAAAACCCCGCGGTTCGTGACGCCGCTAAAGAGGTTATCTTCAATGTCCGAAGTGCTGCCGTTGTTATATTCGGCTCTGCAGAGAAGGCAGGAAAACTCCCATTCTTCCCCCATCTCGGTAGAACGCTTTGCCATGCTTGTCATGATGAGGAGTGGTTCACGAAGGCTGCTGGAAGCCTTGGTATTCATCTTTTCGTTACTGAACTGGACTTGGGGAACGCTTGGTTGATCGACCGGCAAGTTGAGTTCATTCGAGCCCTTATGTACGTGATTAAAGACACGCCATCTGATTTCCCGGGAGCGACTCGAATTCAAGCCCAAAAGACAATGGACTTGATTCTCCGGAAATGCAACGAGGGCGTTTCCAAAGAGGAACTGAAAAACGAACGGGGCCGAGTGTTGGCCTTGTGTGGCGTATTGAGCTATGAACTATCTCATATGAACAAACATGTTCGCCAGGCTGCCCAGAGTGGAATAGCGACTCTAGCAGCAACTTTGAGTGCGGAAGTTCATGAACTAATTACTCCCGTCAAGGACCGACTTTTGATGCCAATATTCAACAAGCCACTTCGTGCTTTACCCTTCCCTACTCAGATTGGCTGTATCGAAGCGATAGCATACTGCCTCGGCCTTCGTCAGAACATTGTCACATTTAATGATCAGCTCAACCGTTTGCTAATGGAATCCCTGGCCCTTGCGGACGTGGACGATGATGCGTTAGCATCCAAACCAAATGAGTTTAAGACTGCTGAGCAGATCGTTAACCTCCGTGTCTCCTGTCTCCGCCTTTTGTCAATGGCCATGGGTTTCCCTGACTTTGCAAGCGGTCCACAGAGCCATAGCCGCGCTAGGATCATTTCTTGTTTTTTCAAGTCGTTGTATTCAAGATCCCCCGAGATTATTGAAGCTGCGAACTCTGGTCTTCGCGATGTTCTCACTCAGACGAACAAGTTGCCTAAAGACCTACTTCAGAACGGCCTTCGACCAATTTTGATGAACCTTCAGGACCCTAAACGTTTGAGTGTTGCTGGTTTGGATGGATTAGCTCGCCTCCTCACCCTACTCACGAACTATTTCAAAGTTGAGATAGGATCACGACTCCTGGACCACATGAGAGTCATTGCTGATGAAAACATCTTGCAAAGAGCATCTTTCGGGCTTGTTGAACAGAATCCTCCCATGAAAATTGTTGCTGCTATCTTTAATATTTTCCACCTTCTTCCTGCAGCTGCTACCTCATTCATGGAGAACCTTGTTAACAAAGTCCTGTACTTGGAAGACCGGTTAAGACGGACATCTAGCAGCCCTTTCAGAAAGCCATTACTCAAATATCTCAACCGATATCCCCGAGAGAGCTGGATTTTCATGCAGGCCAAGTTCCAGGAAGAAAAACACGGGAGATTCTTCGGTCAGCTCCTAGCAAGCCCTGAGAGCTCAGCATTGCGTTCAACCATTTTTGCGGATTCCGAAACATTAATAAAACTCGCCTTTTTACAGGAAGAGTCCCCCCGCAAAAATACTGCGGCCATCAATGGAATATACTTTGTCCATTCGATTTGCTCTCATGAAGCTACTAAAGGATTCTTGAATGCCCAGCCTGACTTGAAGAGACACCTCTTGAACAGTGGCCGGGACTTGAATTCTAAGCTACGCAATGACAGGCTCCCTCCAGACGAGCGGTTGAGAGTCGAACAAGCCCAAGATCAGTTGTTGGAGATATTCACAATTCATCTTTCGCAGTCCCTTGACGACCTTGATTTCCTATTCGACGTTATTGACAAAATATCCGCTGGTGACTTGAAGACAACTCTTACGTTACCAAAATTCTTCTACCAGTACATCATCACAAACTCATCCATTGCTTACCGGAGGTCCGTAATTTCCCGCTGCCTGGATCTCTACAACCAGCGTACTTCGTCCCAGAAATTGAAAACTTACGCCTTCCATCATCTTGTTAATCCCATTCTTGCCATGGATGTGAAGAATACCTGGGACAGTCCAACCCCTGGTACGGGAGTTCTTGATCGGAGTTTGACCGATCTTATCCACAATCGACTATGGAAACCACAGCTGGGTGATCTTAGCGAAGAATCTGGTCAGCCTGGGATAGATCATTCCCGCATGGAGCTTCTTCAGCTTTCCGCATTGCTTATAAAATATCATCATGGCATTGTTCAAGAAAGTAGAAAAGACATCATAAAGTTTGCATGGAGCTACATTCGCCTTGAGGATACCATCAACAAGTACGGGGCATACGTACTAATCAGTTATTTCATTGCCCACTATGAAACGCCCTCAAAGATTGTCGTCCAAATCTATGTCGCTTTGCTGAGAGCTCATCAGAACGAGGGAAAATCTCTAGTTACCCAGGCATTGGAAATCCTGGCGCCTTCTCTTCCAAAGAGAATCCTCTCGGGCCCTGACCCTCGTTTCCCAGTGTGGGCCAGATGTCCTCGTCGCATTCTAACTGAAGAGACAGCGAACTTACAGCAGGTCATGAGCATACTGCAATTCCTTGTCCGACAGCCCGATCTTTTCTACGAGTCCCGCGAATACTTCATCCCTCTCATAATCCCTTCTCTTGTCAAGATTGCAGGACCAACCAATGTCTCTTTTGATAGCAGAAAGCTAGTTTTACACTTGATCAACCTTATTTGGATCTGGGAAGAAAAGCGAGTGACTGGATGGCGAGACCCGACTTCACCAAACTCAGCAAAACGAAAATTGGCCGAGATGCAAGCGTCGCCATCAATGAGTACCACGCCACTCCCACAGAAAGAGCGTCCGGAATACACCATCCCGCTCGACTTGAGGACGCCCCTTATCAAGTACCTTGTTACCTTTGTCTGCAGTCTTGTTGATCGCTTCTCTGTACCTGCAGCGCGGTTCCGCGATCTACTACCACCAAAGCCTCACCAAGCGCTGAATAACTATGGTGAAATTTGCAAGAAATCAGTGGTTTTGCTCCGACGATTCCTCTCTCCTGATTACTGGCCTGATGTGGATATTGACCTTTACCAAAAAACCCTAGAGCCTGTTTTGTGCAGCGAAAAGGCCGAGAAACCCGACGAAAAGCATGTCACGGCCATGGTCAACTCCCTCCAGGTTCTACGTATTCTCTTGGCCGGAAAACCGAACAGCTGGATTCTTGACCGCATGTCTACTATCCAGCATCTTGTGGAAAAGGCTCTACGATCCGATAATCCTGAAATCCAGGATTGTTTACATGGCGGCGAAGAGGAGATGGACATCTCTCCAAAGTTACCACCACCCATCAAGAAAGTTTTGGATGCCCTACCACAAGAAGAGCCCGTGGAAGAAGAAGGTGGCATGGATGTTGATAAGCCGTCCGCTGAATTTGTAACCTTTCTCTCAACAGTCGCCACTGAGTCGATTTCAAGCGGCAATTATATCGCTGGAATTAATATTCTCTGGACACTTTCGAAATGTCAACCTGCGGAGATGGACCAGCACATACCCCATGTCATGAAGATTTTTTCACAAAAGCTTGCAAAGGACCACGTCGCTTCTTTCAACAATAACCCACCCGTAGCAAATCGGACTGCAGAACAACAGGCACAATTGCCCGACCCCTATGAAGTAGAGATTGGCATTGATTTAATCTCCAAAACCATTGATTTGATCGCCGTTCGGATGTCAAACTTGGGTGACCAGAGAAGGCCTTTCCTGAGCGTGTTGGCACAGTTGGTTGAGAGGTCTCAGAATATTCCCCTTTGTACCAAGATTCTAGGGATGGTAGAGAATTGGATCTTCCAGCCCACGGAATCCTGGCCTACATTGAAAGAGAAAACAGCTGTTCTTCATAAGATGCTACTTTTTGAATCGAGGACAGACTCAACCATGCTTGGGAAGTTTTTGGAGCTTGTCATTCGAGTCTATGAAGACCCCAAGATAACACGAACCGAGCTCACGGTCAGATTAGAACATGCTTTCCTAATTGGTACGAGGGCTCAAGATGTTGACATGCGAACTCGTTTCATGTCAATATTTGACAAGAGTTTAACACGTTCCGCCAACACTCGCCTGAGCTACGTTCTGACCTCACAGAACTGGGACACTCTTGCGGAGTCATTCTGGCTCACGCAAGCTTCGCAGCTGGTGATGGGATCAGTTGATATGTCTGCATCAGTCAAGCTACACCCAGATGACTTCACAATTCCGCCTACATCTTTCATATATGGACATTCTGAGAAAGATCCAGCTAAGGAGAATGTCGTTGTCGATAACCACCTGGAAGCTTTAGTGGCAGAACAGAAGAAATTCTCTGCGGAACTTGGGGATGTTAAAGCTCGCGATATTCTTGAGCCACTCACTGAACTTCAACACGCGGACCCTGAAGTCGCATACAAAGTCTGGGTTAGCTTATTCACGATCTGTTGGGCCTCTTTGACACGAGACGAGCGAATTGATCTGGAAAAGGGGATGGTATCACTTCTCACGCGTGAATACCACCATAGACAAATTGACGAACGGCCCAATGTTGTGCAGGCGCTTCTTGAGGGAGTTATTAGAGCCAGTCCTCGCTTCAAGATACCTCCCCACGTCATGAAGTTCCTCAGCCGCACGTTTGATGCATGGTATATGGCTGCTATCGCTCTTGAACGGTATGCGATTGATCCGGTTATTGACACGCCGGTGGTTCGAGAGAGCAACTTGGACGCTCTTGTTGAAATATACGCTGGATTGCAGGAAGACGACATGTTTTACGGTACCTGGAGAAGGCGCTGCAAATTCGTCGAAACTAATGCTGCTCTTTCTTACGAACAACAAGGGATGTGGGATAAATCACAACAATTGTACGAATCGGCTCAGGTAAAGGCACGCACCGGTTCTATCCCGTTCGCTCAAGCCGAGTACTTCCTTTGGGAAGATCATTGGATGATTTGCGCACAGAAACTCCAACAGTGGGATATTCTGACCGATTTTGCGAAACACGAGAATTTCAACGACCTGCTTCTGGAGGCCACTTGGAGGAACCTGGAGAATTGGCAAGGTGACACCAATCGTGAGCAAATTGACTCTCTTCTAAAGTCGGTTTCGGATGCACCCACTCCACGCCGCACCTTTTTCCAGGCCTTCATGTCCTTGTTGAAATTCCACACGAAACAGGAGACTTTGCAGGAGTTTAATAATGTTTGTGATGAATCTATTCAACTGTCGATTCGAAAATGGCACCAGCTTCCAAAGCGGATCACCAACGCCCACATTCCTATCTTACAGAATTTCCAACAACTTGTTGAGCTGCATGATGCCAGCGTTATCTGCACCAGTCTTTCGCAGACCAATGAGCGCAACATGGATACAAAATCGGCCGAACTGAAACTCCTTCTTACCACATGGCGAGATAGGCTACCCAATGTATGGGATGATATCAATGCCTGGCAGGACCTTGTCACTTGGAGACAACACATCTTCCAACTTATCAATTCCACATACCTTAGCCTTCTCCCTCCTCAAACCAACAATGTGGCAAGCAATTCATATGCCTTCCGAGGCTACCACGAGACTGCCTGGATAATCAACAGATTTGCCCATGTTGCACGGAAACACCAGATGCCGGAAGTTTGCATCAATCAACTCAGCCGAATCTACACTTTACCCAATATTGAGATTCAAGAAGCCTTTTTGAAGCTTAGAGAGCAAGCAAAGTGTCATTATCAGAACCCGAAGGAGCTGAATAGTGGACTAGAGGTCATTAACAACACCAATCTCAACTACTTCAATGCACAGCAAAAGGCAGAATTCTACACCCTGAAGGGTATGTTTTTGGCGAAATTGGACCATAACATGGAGGCAAATGAGGCATTTGGCGTAGCTTTATTCTACGACTTACGCCTGGCTAAGGCTTGGGCCGAGTGGGGCCAGTACAGTGACCAACGATTCAAAGCTGATCACTCAGATATTGATCAGGCTTGTAATGCAATAAGCTGCTATCTGGAAGCCGCTGGCCTGTACAAAAACCACAAGTCTAGGAAACTCCTCAGTCGTATCCTCTGGTTATTAAGCCAAGACAACGATGAAGGGAAAATTGCAAGTGCGTTCGAGAATTTCAAGGGGGATACTCCTGTTTGGTACTGGATTACCTTCATACCTCAGCTACTTGCAAGCCTTGCACACCGGGAAGCTAGGCTATGCAAGGCAGTTCTCGGGAAGATAGCCAAGTTGTATCCTCAGTCACTCTTCTTCTTGCTCAGGACCAGCCGCGAGGATTATCTAGGACTCAAGAAGTCACAAGAGCAAAAACAAGAAAAGCTCAATCGTGCAAAAGCCTCGGGATCTCCAACAACCAAGGGCGGTTCTCCAGAGGCCAAATCTTCTATGCTTCCAGATGCTGCGGCGGCCTCGAGCTCACCGAGGGCTGTAGCGTCTCCCAAGCCAACCCCCCCAGTGGCAAACGGACAAACTCCTAATGAAGGTGACGCGGCTCAAAAGGATAAACAACCTTGGGAATATGCCGATGAAACAATGGCAGGTCTTAAAACAGCCTTCCCTCTGCTTGCCTTGACCATGGAGACTATGGTGGACCAGATACACAAGAATTTCAAATGCCCACCTGATGAAGATGCTTACAGACTTATTGTTGCTCTACTCAATGACGGCCTTGCATATGTGGGCCGTATGCCTACATCGTATGCACAAGACTGCAAACTTCCGCATTCTACCGAAGCAAATATCACCCGTTTTGCAGAAACTATTCTTCCTGCACACATTCGAAAGTCGTTCGAGGCCGATTTTGTCACCAAGAAACCAACCATGTACGAGTACATCCATAAGCTGCGACGATGGAGGGACAAGTTTGAAGAGAAGCTGGACCGCCGGCCACAATATGCTCACTTGGAGTCATTCTCGTCCCACCTTAGCGAATTCAAGTTCATGAAATTTGATGAAGTTGAAGTTCCTGGACAATATCTTGAACACAATGACAAGAACCAAAATTTTGTTCGCATTGATCGGTTCCTCCCCCACGTCGATCTAGTGCGTGGAATTGGTGTATGCCATCGTCGTTTGAGGATTCGTGGTCATGATGGCAGCCTCCACACGTTTGCTGTCCAACACCCTGCAGCCCGCCACTGTCGTCGTGAGGAGAGAATGCTTCAGCTATTCCGAATTTTCAACTGTGTATTAAGGAAGCGTAAGGAAAGCCGTCGACGTAACATTTACTTCCACCTTCCACTCATGGTTCCTTTTGCACCGCATATCCGCTTGGTCAAGGACGACCCATCCTACATCTCTTTGCAGGGTATATACGAAGACCACTGCCGCCAGACTGGAATGGCCAAAGACGAGCCGGTTCTGTTCACAATGGAGAAAATGCGAGCTCTGGCAGAAGCAAAAGCAAATGTAAGTGTATCAGGTGTGGACCACCCAAATCCGACTTCAGCTAACTCTTCTCAGCGGGCCCCTGAGCAGGCTGGAATCCTTCGTACCGAGATTTTTGACGCTATCCAAAAGAAATGGGTCCCCAACACTATTCTTCTGCAGTATGTCCAGCAGACGTATCCAAACTTTGCAGACTTCTGGCTCTTCCGACGACAATTCTCGTACCAGTATGCTGCGATAGCCTTCATGACTTATGTGATGCATATGGGCAACCGATACCCAAGCAAGATACATATTTCTCGACGGACAGGCGATATCTGGAGCTCCGAGTTGATCCCAGCAATGAACTCTGCTAGAGCTATATTTTATAACCCAGAACAGGTTCCCTTCCGATTAACACCCAACATCCAAACGTTGATGGGACCGTTGACGACTGAAGGCATATTCGCTTGTGCTATCATGGCTATCGCTCGCTGCCTCACTGAACCAAGACTCGAATTGGAACAGCAGCTCAGCATATTTGTACGGGATGAGCTTGTGATGTGGGCAAGCGCGCAGCAGCGTGTTCTACAGCAGCTTAAAGATATGGTGCAGAGCAATATCGACTATATCGTGAACCGAGCAGCCAGCTTGACAAGTTCTCCCGACGGAAATCTTCCTGCAAACCAGTCGGTTATTGACCTCATTTCTCGGTCCGTCAATCCTCACAATCTTGCCCAATGTGATGCTTTATGGATGGCATACGTGTAATCTTGTTTGACCCGCTTCCATCCTCTTAAACCTTTTTCTCTTCGCCTATTGTATTATTGGTGATATGTGATTTCTGTTGTTATTCTCTTATTTATCTAAATTTCTTGCGTCTTGCGGGCTGTCTAATATGGCCTCGCTCATCGACACGGCAAAGAAAGAAGGGTTCAGCATGGCGTTCTTCTGGAAGGAAAGGAGGTTATTCATGTTCTTACATTTTGTTTAAGTGTTGATACTGTGATGTTCTTGTATGATTTATTCTAACTGGCATTAGGCCAATTTCCTTCGTCGTAATAAAAAAATATGTAGTTAATCAAGTTAATCAAGTCAATGAACGCTTCGCCAGAGTACCTTCATCACTAACGCCAAAGATGATGCACTTAAATATTAAACAAGGGGACCTTTCTTCTTTATACCCAATCCTGCAGAGAACGGCTTTTTTGCCTTCTTCACTCGCTTAAACGAGGGAGGGGGCATTTCAGTTGGAGTTGTGGTATCTTGATCATCATCATCAACAAGCCGTTTAACTCGATTACCGTCATCAGTCATAAAGGCCCTTTTAGCTGCCTCTTCAATCTCTTTGTCCTCCCTAGCTTTCGCCTCTTCAGCCTCTGCCTTCGCCCTCTGCAAAGCCAACTCTTCTCCTCCTCCACGCTCCCCCCTCTCTATCCTTGCATTCCTCGATCGTATTTCATCCAAAGCATCGGCTACTGCCATTTCCCGCTTAGAATCCTGCATTTTCTCCTCTAGCTCTAGCATTTTATCTCTCTCTTCTCGCTCGAGCTCCTCATTTTCTTCCCGTTCGAGACGATCTAGCGTTTCATCATGTGTTTCGCTCACTTCTTCGCTTTTCGCCTGACGCCACGGTTCAAAATTCCTTTTAGCTCCCCGTTCACAGACATAATCCATGTTTTTGGGGTCTGTCTTAAATGTGATCTCGCTCGAGCATCGGGTACATCTGATATAGAACCGATATATTGTAATGTTGAGGTACTTCTCATCCGTGGTTTCCTTGCGCGCATTAAACTTGCGGCCCTTGTATATGTATTCACCACAATTAGTGCACTTTAAACTGAACGGCGCCATAAGGCGAACAGTCAGGAGCTTAGATCCTGACGCCCGTAGATGCTTGGGAGTTCGGGTGATGAGCGACGGATCAAAGTCCGGTGGGTAGTACTTGGTAAGAACCTTTCGTTCAGACATTTTGGCGGCGTTAGATGTAAAATATGGAAAAGTATTCGATGCCTATAGCTTTTTTGAGCTTCTGTTTTGGCGTTATGAGATTCTGAGCTTGCGACTTTGATATCTCGACGTTGAATCTGAAAAAGAATTCTGGATAAGCTAGAACTCCGTTTTGATAACTCACGTGACTTTTCTTTATCGGAAGCTTCTTATTGGTCGGTTGGTTTCAGAGGCTGAATTACATAAGCATCCAAATTTTTTTGGCCAGTCGCGAATGTCAACAACACACAAATCAAAGAGACATCGGAGGACGGCGAGGGATAGAAGGAGTTGTTGTATCGTTTTTGAAGCGAATGTGTGCATATAAGCGGGCGATTACTGTCTTGTATTGAAAAGCGGCCTCCCGGATACCCTTTGTTCTATTCCTGAAAGACAAACACCGAGCACCAGTGCAATGTCAACGAGCTCTCACCGGTGAACCACAAACAGCCATGGAGGAGTTTCTACGCAACTGGAGGCAAGATGCCTTGAATAAAGGGCAATACGATTCAGCGGTATATATCGGTGATAAAGTGCTTGCTTTAACCAGTACGCACAATAATTCCAATTACAACTACGTCAGAGCCATTGAGGCTAACTCCAAACAAAGATAGTGATAACGATGCATACTGGCTTGCTCAAGTGCACTTTTCAAATAGCAACTACACTCGAGCCTTAGCGCTTCTATCCACGAAAGATCTCATTACTCGAAACTCATCATGTCGATATCTTGCTGCCCATTGCTATATCAAACAGAACAAATTCGATCTTGCGCTATCCATACTTGGAGAACACAACCCAACCCATCTTATTCAGAGTGCAAGCCGACGAAAAAAGCCGCATTTGAATGGCGGCTCCCATGTCACCCTTAGGAACGGACGCTCTATACCATCTCGCACGGATAAGAGCGATACAGATGCGTACCAGGATGCCAACCATATTAAATATGAGGCTGCCATGTGCTATCTACGAGGGTGTTGTTATGCCAATCAAAACGCTTTTGACCGTGCGAGAGACTGCTATAAGGACGCGGTACGGATTGATGTACAGTGCTTCGAGGCATTTGATCGGCTTATGAGGAACTCGCTTATGTCCCCAGCCGAAGAACTTGAGTTTCTAGAATCACTGGACTTCGACTCAATAACTCCGTCCTCAGATGTCTCCCTTTCTCAGGAAGCATCAGAATTCACGAAGTTGCTTTATACAACTAGGCTGTCAAAATACTCGTCCTGCTCTGCATTATCTCATGCCATAGAGACTCTCTCCACTCACTATAACCTCGCAGATAACTCAGACCTCCTTCTCTCTCGCGCAGAAACGCTCTACACTCAGTGTCGGTTTCCGGAAGCGCTTTCTTTAACTTCATCGATTCTCTCCGCTTCGGATTCAATGTCCGCCTTAGTATCTCAGGGAAGTCAAAGTCAAAATCTTGGGCATTCCCCATCGGTCTACCCCCTCCATCTTGCCTGTCTTTACGAAACTGGCGCTACGAATGCCCTGTTTCTCCTCGCGCATACTTTATCAGATAATGTTCCAGAGGAGCCATATACCTACCTTGCCATTGGTGTTTATTATCTCTCAGTCTCGAAGATTGCGGAGGCGAGGCGATTCTTCTCCAAGTCTTCCCTCCTTGACCCCCACTCGGCGCCAGCTTGGATTGGATTTGCGCATACCTTTGCTGCAGAAGGTGAACATGATCAAGCTATTGCAGCCTATAGTACTGCTGCTAGACTATTTCAAGGGAGTCACTTACCCCAGCTCTTCCTAGGAATGCAGCACCTGGCATTGAACAATATGGCTCTAGCACATGAGTATCTGTCTGCTGCATATTCCATGTCTTCGGGCTCCCCCTCAACTAACAACACACTCTCCTTAAGCGTCAATTCCGCTGGAGAACCGCCTGTTCCCGGACCCTCTGGTGGAGACCCTTTAGTGCTTAACGAGCTTGGAGTCGTCTTATATCACGAAGCCAACCTGGAAGACGCTGTTCACCTCTTCCGGCAAGCTTTAGCATTATCTGTTTCCCTAGAATGTGACCCCAGTGCTTGGTTGGCAACCCGGGCAAATTTGGGTCATGCGCTCCGTCGACTAGGAAAATTAGAAGAAGCTTTATCCGAGTTTGACGAGTGCCTTCGTATAGGTGCCGGTGGTTCAACAACAATCTACACCGGTTATACAGGCAGGGCAGGGGCGGGTGCAGTTAGGTCCGCTGGTGCGTCTGCGGTGGGAGGTTACGAAGACAGAGGCCTAATAGGGTCTTTCCACACAGCCCGTGGTATAATACTGTTAGAAATGGATCGGACGACTGATGCTGTTACAGCATTGCATGAAGCTGTACGAGTACTCGGCACTACTGGTGGGGATGCAGCAGCTGGCGCTGGAGTCGCAGGTACTTTACTCTCAAAAGCTCTCGAAGTTTGGGCTGTTGAGGAGGAGAGCAGAGTAGTGTCGTTCCAAGACACAAGTAAGGCACGCAAAGGAAAATATTCTTCAGCCAATTCCAATAATGAAAAATCAAGGCATAGGTCTACAGCCAAAGGAACGAAGAAATCAATGACTGTAGATGAATGGACAGATGATGTTCCTGACCGACCATCATCTAGCGGACCGGATGCCCAAAACATCGGCATGGAACTTGATGGAGAGGCCAATGATTTACTTGAGCACGCCCTAGGTAAGGCGGGATACCGGGTACCTCGTGTTATGCCCAGAAATCCTGAGTCTAGCACTGCTCACGAAGCGCGGCCTCGTTCTGATATACCAGAACCAAGTCGCCTCCGGTCGACAAGGACAACTCGAAGGCGAAGTCCTCAGAGACGCCCTGGTGGATGATGATATATTATGCCAGCCACTTTCTGAGCATGGACTGATACCGTTGGAGCTGTACCAAAAACGCATTTTTATGAATTGCTAAACTTATGAATATGAACTTACTGATGATGCATGGCGGTATATCCTGTCTCGCTACTTCAATATCGATCCTGTCTACCATTAACAGCCCAGTTAACTTATCTGTTCCCTGATCACCACTAATTATGGGGCATTATTATAAGAACTTATAGAGTGGATGCAACAATATATTGGTCTGCATACCATATTCAGGCTCCAAATCCCGCTAATATAGAAATCCCTCGAAATACATGCGTTAGAGACATTCCTGTGACTTCGTGGCCGGACAGAGAAGATAAAACAAGTATCAACGCCAAAAGAACTCCAGGTTCCGTTGCAGGATAAATGAAAGACAGGATATATATGTATCCTTGGCTCATCAGAATAGAAATATAATGACGAGTGCAGTATGTTGCAAGTTGATATTGCACCGAGATAACCATAATAAAGGAACTATCCTGAAAGATCACTGCCATAAAGGAGGATCTATGTACTCTGCTGCGCGGTCAACCAAGGTTGGGAAACTCCAATCTCCGCTGGCGGAGCTCTCTGGGGTAGGAGGTGGAATCGAGCCAGATCTCGTAGAGGCAGCAACCGAGGCCGCTACACCCCCCGTAACTGGTTGAGTGTATATTGGAGCAGGATTGAAGCCACTAACAGACCCAGTAATAACGCCATGCTGTCTGAGGTGTATCAACAATGCTGCATTTAACTTTTGAAGGGCACGTAGTGATTTTATTAGTGGCTTGGCCCATTGAGTTTCAGTGTCTGGGGGTATATCCGTGGCTTGTTTATTGGAAGCCACTGTGGCAGCGGGATCACAAGCACTCTCTAGAGATCCCATATTTGATGAGCCTGCAGCAAAAGTAGGGGAACTCTCAGCTCCAGCTTTCGGACTCATCGGTGAGATGTCGTCTTCCTTCGCACGTTCTGTAAGAACACCCTCTAATCGCCGGAGTAAAGTCCAGATATTTGGGTCAGTCTTGGATTCGCCAACAACGGCCAGTAAAAAGGCGCTACTAATGGCCCGCTGAAGGCCAATCCATGATCGAGCAGCTTGGCGGTTCACTGAGTACATCTCAACGTACGCTTCTACCGTTCGTGATAGAGCAGCGATGCAATCTTTTCGTAGTGCAATAGTTGTAGCATCGTTGAGATCAGCATTTGGCCTTAGTGACGGACGACAGATCTCAGATGTGAGATACGAGGAGTGTAGCTTTAGACCCAGTCTCTCAATATTCTGGTTAGACGAGACACAGCATAAAGGATCACGAAGATAAGGAGCTGTATCGGCCAATATTCGTTTGAGTTCCGACCTGCATGTCTGTATGGTGGAAAACGGAACCTGCGAGCCTGTTGAGAGCATGCGACTTTTAACTATATTTAAGGTTAAGGCTATAATTTGGCAGATGGTTTCAAAGAAAGATCTCTTTCCAGGCTGCGAGTCTGGATGATAGGGAATATCTGGGTGGCTAAATGCCATTGCAGATGGTCTGTCGTATGATAGTGAGAAGTGACTATCTTGCCACGCGGTTGCCCACCTGTAAAGGTCCAATTAGCAAAACACCTTACATATGTACTAGCACTGAGTTCGGCGGCTATATTCAACTTACCATACAACCCGTCTGGCATACTGCTGAGCGGGTGAGAATTTATGCGACTCAACTTGGAGACCGAGAACCATGCCCATTCGATGGCTCATTCCTTGAGAAAGGTTAGTGGGAAGCTCTACAGACTAATGTAACCAAACCAAAACACGCATACCCAAAAGTATATATGACACCCCAGGATTCATATTATATGAAAGAACATTCCCAATGATTAAGAGAGTCTGTATTGCGTCCAAAGTTGGTCGGGATACGAAGTTTGTTGCTCGTAAAAATTGATAGGCACAGCAAACTAGAGGAGTGAATTTAGCAACCCAGCTTATATAACCAGTGAACACAACATACGTACCATATACCTGAGAAGTCAATTCACGTTCCTTTCCTGGCATATCAGACGATTGGCAGCCAGCGGCTAGGACAGCGAATAGCAAGCCCACAAACGCTGTGGGCATACCAAAAGGCTTACTCAATTCATCACCGTCATGTTCGCTAATCCCAAAGGCAGCCCTATTCCGAAGACATAGCTCTAAGTTCTCCTCAAACCGATCAAGATCAGAAAGTACAGGGTAGATTAATGCCGCAATATCACGGTAGTACTTGAACAGTCTAGGTTACCTTGTTAAAACGGGGTTTTCCCACGTATAAAACATAATCATTGCTTACCTGCGGCACTGTTTATCGTCTGGAATAGCAGCACAAACAGACCTGATGTCGTATGTGGTTGAATCGGAGGACCAAAGGTCAATAAATGGATATGTAGCAGTCTCATTGTCCAGACCTAACTTCGGAAGTATGCCACCCTCCAGTAATGCTTGAGTGGCCTCCTTGGGTGATCCTCCAAGTAGATAAGCAAGAACTGATCTAGATCCCAGATGAACAGTCCCGTCTCCGTACACATTTTTTGCATGAATTCCTTCACGATCTGATAAGGGTTCGTCACGAGGCAGGCGGGCCTGTTCAGTAAGAGGCTCCGGTGACACCAATGTAGTACCGTCAACCTTTTCCATTTCCATTCGAAGTGACGACATGGCACGCTCCATATCTTTCAATTTTGAACAAACGCTCTCCCACTCAGCCCGTGATATCGACACTCTCTCCTGCTCAGTTGCCATACCATGCATTTCAACGTCTCCAACCGAGACATTTCCAGAGCCCTCAAGATTTTTCGACATGTCCTCGGAGTCCTGGGGAGGCGGGGTATTCACATGGCGCTTTTTGGAGGGGCGTTCATAGGAGCATAGATCTGCATGGTCTCGTTTTACACAACCGTCGCAGGGCAAGTTGCGATCGCATTTGACCTTTCGGGTGTGGCACGGGTAGCATGCCTTCGGTTCGCGCACTTTTCTCTTCGTACGGATTATGGCGTCAATCTCGGACTGGGGGAGGTGGGAGACGGGCGTTGTTGAAGACATGGTTAAGGAGCGTTCCTTCGGGGCGTCTTGGAGGGCTGAAAGTGGGTTCAATGCAACTGTTCCGGGCACAGAGCTCAGGGATTCAGCAACTAGAGCTGCTAGTACTACCGATTGAGCACAAACGCCATGGCGACGGGTGTTTGGGAACAATAATTATCTCTCCGCTGTCACAGCTGGTCTGCAGCAAGAAACGTCGAGCCGTCAATTCCTCTCGCCGTCGATAAGTTGAACCCATAGATATAGCTTAGTCAGCAGCCTCATCCCGTCGGGTAAAACGGACCGGATACGTCGCTTAGGTAATCATCCATCCATGCTTGATCTGCATAAAATAAAAGAACGAACGAGCAGCAATAATAACAAACAACTAACTAACGACAACGACGATAACGACGGCAATGACGGCAATGACGACAAGGAGAAGGATTGACGAGGCGGTAGAGGACAGGATGCAGATTTTCGATGTGCCCATATGATGTTTAAGGGGCAGGCTGGCTGACCACATGCCCAGTTATCATCCCTGGCCACCGCGACAAGGCTTACCTGACTCCGAAAATTGGACAACTCGGACGACAAAGAGCAATTCCCGCAAGGGGAACTTTTCCAGAAGGCCCATGGAAATGATGAAGCAGCAATCTGTCGGCTGCCTCTACTTTCTAGGGCTACGGTGAGGAGCATCCCCTGCTCAACGGTCAATTAATTCTCGCAGCAAACTAGTCGAATCCTGCATCATAGATGTTGGTTTTATGCCCTTCCTCCTGCGGCGAGGAAACAGGGACCTCAAACCTGCATTGCTTCTCGTCCTGGCCGGAGTGGGCGGTAGCATGGGTATGATGTTGCTGTGAAGTTGATGGAAACAGTCCGAGGCTATGAGAAATCTATACTCCGTACCGCCTACGTAGAGTATTCCGTACGCACCCGCATGAGAAGGCTCGCCTTCAACAAAATATGAATCATTAGATCCAACCGTGGGCGCAGCCATGCAGTCTCCCAGTTAAGCGCTACGAGATGGATTCTTAGAGGCCTATTATGACTCCGTCTGCAGGGTCGACGACACTGATGCATCCTTGTAGGTGGAAAGGGTCTTCCAAAGCGCCCACAGGGTCAGTGTGCTCTTGTTACGCCCCATACTGAGTGTGAATGAACTCAATTCTACACGTTCATCCCACCGGCGGTAACTATCTAACAATGGATTGTCTTGTGTCTCCAGAGACTCGGTTGATTACCACAGATGAGCCTTGATAAATTCTATTTCTCTGTATATCAACCTTTGAGCGCCCCATATAAGCCTCAGAGCCACAAGCCCCAAACATCCACGGTTCCACCAAGCAGGAGGCTGAGGTAAGCATATAACTAAATTAATTGAATTACCGTCAGCGAATAGCGAAGGGAGAATACTCATCAGCGGCTTCTGCACGACCTCATCCTTCAGGGCAGCAGCATCGATTCGGTTCCCACTCGACTGTGGATTGGCGTTGGTTATCTCTCCCTTGCTGCCTGGCGACACCCCTGCTTGCCTTTGAGTCAACAACTTTTCCGCTGGGCGTGGGGGATAAACCGCAGGCGCACTAGTGAATGACTAATCCACTAAACAGACGCTACCTAGTTAGTTAGCCAGCGAGTGCTGCCTCAAGGCAACCACGAGGCTGAAAAAAGCCTTGAGGAACATTTACGCTTTTCACATTTCGCGGGAACACTAAGGGACTAAGCCATGCCAGTTCCACAATACTCGCTTGAAGCACCCTGAGGCGTCGAGTTACAGTATGCAAAGGAAACGGTGAAGGTAAGACAAGAAATAATGCAAGAAAATAATTGTTATATTCTTTAATCAAATCGAATTTGTCTATAAGCTGTGGTGAAAAGGAATAAATGAAACCCTCATGTAAGTAACCCAGCAATCCGTCGCTATGACATATGAGTATGTAGAAAGGACAATGGAAGATAAATGAAAACCTCGTCGGTACAGGCAAGTGAGTGCCCTCCGTGCAGACAGAATCATCCGCTTAATCGCAACGCTCAAAAAAGTAAGGGGGGAATAGCAGTGATGGGACTATTTCCCAGCAACAGTCTCTTCAGTGCTGAAGATTAATCACAAATATCAAAATTGAAAAACAGTAAGGAGTGCAACGTCAATCATCCAGCGTGAGTATGCATCATAATAACATAAAAGTACATCTAATGACAGATTAGCAAGCCGCATTTTAACAGATGAAGGCCCGCATAGATGTACATACCAAATCTCGTCTCAGGTGTCATTCCAAGGCAGTCGTTCATTTTATATAGGTGCAAGCATCGCAGGCATCATGCTGGCAAACTATGCATCGGCAATGGTGCTCGTAAACCTTTGGTCCATCACCGCAGCCACAGCAGAGGTATAGAGAGGTTCCTCGCTGCCGTAGTGGAGGATTATAGTTAAATGTAGGCATGACGACAGAAGGTAATGTGTGTGGCTCCATGGAGTCATTTATTGATAGCCTGCGGTATGAATTTGTCGATGGCATTATTGAGGTTGGATTGTGGAGTGACAGTGATGTCTGGACGCAGCAAGGAGACTTTGCTCCTGGGTGCTGGCAGTTTAGGCAAGAAGAGCAGCTGTCGATGATCATTGGGCCAAAGCCACACCGACAACAGATCCAGTGAGTAGCCTGCGGCATGGCCCTATGTATAGATGAGGGCAAACTGTCGAGTTGATCCGCAAGTAAAAGCAGTCGGTTGCCTAGTGAGATAACGCAACACAAGGGACGGTGAGATTTATATATGCCTAACAGGATATACAAAGTAGAATATAACAATCCAAGTTCAGATGGTATGAGATTTGGTCCTTGCTTTATAGTTGGCTGTATGAAGAGTGATTATGGGTGAAGAATAAGAAGCAAGAACGGGAAGACTTGGTGATATATATAAATGATGATTCATCTATATATGTATGTGACAGAAGGAAGGAGGAAGCCTGTAGAGCCGGGGCATCATGAATGCCTGGATTTGCGGGTCTCCGTGCCCTTGAGCGCAAAACCGCAAAACCGTAAGTTGCCTGGCAGTGCATATAACTTGGGTCAGGTGTATTTCGCTCCGTTTGAGGTATCTGACGGCCTCGAAGCCGAGAAATCACGAGATAGGCACCCAGGATTGTCCCAGGCGGAATCGTAAAAGGGAGGCCTGGACATCTCTGTGGTTGCCCGGTGGCAGCTCCGCCCCAAATTAGCGATTAGTAGTGGGGGGCAGAAATAGGCACCAATGTGCCTGTGTAGATCTCGTGAGGACGCTAGGGATGACTCGACTGCTAACCGCATACATCTAGACGTAAGAGTTGATGTCAGGCTTGCAGGTTGAGTCAGAGGCGGCTTTGGTTTCTGAGGCCGTTCAGCTGTCTCAGGAAAGTCCGTGATAAAGTTGCTTGGAGCCTTCGCTGCCCTTGGTCGGACTGTTTCCCTGCGCTCCACGCTAAGCCCAAGGCTCCAACGGCAGGCCGAGGGGGCTGTCCAATGGGAGCCTTGCTTGGCCTGGAGCGCTCCCTTGGTTGCCTGGAGGAAACGGGAAAAC